>PVJH01039823.1:0-16128 GCA_004026705.1 Nesogale talazaci | reverse complement strand
GGCTGAGCCCCGGTGGCATAGTGGTTGTGCGCAGGACTGCAGCCCACTGGGACAGAGGTTCAATTCCAGCATTGGGGCTGAACCTCCTACTCCCACCACCGGAGAGCAGTGATGTCCCCCCCAAAAAAAAAACAAAAAAAAACCTGCCTCTCTGAGAGAACAAGTTGACCCGAGGCCGTGAGGAAGCAGAAACAGAAAGGGTGAGTAAAGGGGCCACATGGAGTCCAAGGGTTGCCCCACCCCCCATCTCTACACAGGCCAGGCTCATCTTGGGGCCCACAATCCTGCAGCCATGCCAGCTCCTAAGGTGGGCCCCACCCATCTGTGCAAGTCCATTTATTTGCTCTCTTTGCTCCCTGCAGGCCCGTCTTGCCTTCAGAACATTCTAGAGACAGCAGGAAAGCCAACAGTTGCCCACGGGCTTGGAGGGCAAGGTGGATGGGTGGACACAACACATGAAGGGCTGCAGGGTGACCCTTGTGAGCCTGCAAGGGCATCACATCCTTGTCCAAACCCAGGGAACTTCGCACCGGGAGCCAGCTCTAAGGCTGGCGGCGAGTTCAGGAACTCTTAGTGGAGCGAGGTTGGTTCAGGAAGTGTCACACACGCTCCACCAGATGCAAGCCCACTGCCACCGAGCCCATTCAGACTCGTCGTGACCGGTGTAAGGTTTTCTGGGGCTGTACGTCTTCATGGGAACAGCAGCCTCCTCTTTCTCCCACAGAGCAGCCGGTGGCTTTGAACCACCAACCTTACAGCTAGCAGTGCATCACACGCAACCAGCAGTGCCACCCATCATGGGGGGAAGGGGTGTGTGTGTGACTGTGCACGGGCCAGAAAGGGCACAATGTGGAGTCTTTTCTGTATACCCGTAACTCCTCTGGAAAATAAAGTCTGCTCATTAAATTACCCTCAGCCTCACTGATCCCCGTGGCCTGTGCCCCCGCCCCGCCCCCAACAGAACAGAGCCAGTGGGACTGCAGTGTTAAGAGTCAGCCGGTCTCGTGCCAAACCAGGCAGGCTGGCACAATGGCCTGGGAAGCCAACTTCTCCCAGTGCCCAGTAATTGTCACCATTATTTTAAAATGCAAAGTCATGCATGAATTATGGGGTAGAGTGAAGAAAAAAAAAGGCGTGATTCGGGCTGAGCCCCGGTGGCGTAGTGGTTGTGCACGGGACTGCGGCCCACTGGGATGGAGGTTCGAGTCCAGTTCCACGGAGCAAAGGCTGGGCCTCCTACTCCCACCACCTGAGGGCAGTGATGCCCAACAACAACAACAAAAAAGGCATGATTCTTTGGCTAAAAGAGGAAACTTCAGAGAGTCTTGGGAAGATAGCCCTAAACTCTTAGCCCCTGCCCCTGCCCAGTGGGTCCCTTCCTCAGTTCAGGTTCCTCTGTGGTAAAGGGCTGTGGGGAAGGAGGGAGGTGGGGGTGGAGAAGGAGGGAGGGAGAGGACCAGGGGTGGTAGAGGTGGGATCCTCAGGCAGCCTTCTGGGTGCCTAGCTGTTGAAAGAGTCCTGTCAACCCCCACCAGGTCTTTGAGTACACCCAGAGAGAGAGTGCCCTTCTAACTTTCCACCTACGCCTCTGTTCACCTGTGCCTGCCTGCCTGCCCGCTGGGAGGGCAGCTTCTGAGTCTCTGAGACATGCCATGGGGGCTGAAGGCAGGGAGGGGGCACCCTCAGGCAGGCCAGGGCCCCTCATCCCTCACCATCTCTGCCCTTCCAGCCTGCCGCTGTCCTCACCTGTGGTTCAGGACCCCGCCCCCCTGCCCCCTGGTGCGGAAGGAGCCCCACTCCCTCACCCACACACACCCCCTTTAAATCAGAGGAGCCACTCCACTCCCTCCTCTCCTGCCCTTCAAGAGGAAGTGGTAGCCAGCACCTCTCTTGAAAAAGAAAGGTGTTCTGGGGCACCCAGGGCCCTCTCGATGCGCATGGGCTTAAGTAGGGGTGGGGCATCAGGAGAAGTTCTGCAGTCCAACAAGTTTGAGAACTGGACGAAATGAAGTCGGTTCCTTTCTCACGGGAGTCCTTAAGCCCTTAAGATGCTGAAGTGCACAGCGAGTCCGAAGAGGGGGCATGGGAGCTCAGGCTCCCAAGACCCCTCGTCCCCGGGCCCTGGATGTCAACGAGCCGTGCACCCGCCTGTCCACGAGAGCATCTCCTGGTCCCACAAGCCCGTGGGCACAGAAAGATGTACACTCAATACTGGCCGGAGGAATGAGGAAATAACCTGTGGTCTCAGGTCAAGAAGGGAGTTTAGCTAGGGGACTGGGCCAGGCCTCTCCGGCACCCAGCGGGGCTGCTCCTCCCCCAGCAGTGCGGGTCCCTGAAGTTGGGTGTGCATCCGCTTCCTCTCTCCTTCCTCCCCGGGGAGTCTGGCCAAACAGACAGCTGGCCCTGGGAGGGGGACCCAGAGCAGCTGATTCCCAAGGCCGGTGGAAGACCCGAGGGGCTGTCATCTCTGCAGGCTTCCAGGTGCGGTCGCTCATGTGAGAACCATGTGGGTACACTCTCCTTTGCCTATCTCGGGACACAACGACGGAGGTGCCCAGGAAATCACATGGTCCCCCCCAAGATCTGCCCAGGAGTCTTGGATGAAGAAGGCGGGTGGCCTGTCGTGACCCAGCCATCTCTGCTGCTCTTGGCCCATGCTCCCCTTGAGACCCTTTCCCACACCCCCACTCCGGCCCCCAAACTCTCCAGGACTTGCTGGTCCCACCGAGTCTCCAGCCCCCCTCCCATGCTCTCCCCGTATCTGACCCCACGCAGCCCCACCTTCAGTGTCCAGCAAGTTGCCAACCCAGCCCTCCCCCTGCCCGCCTCCAGCTTTCAGAATTCATCCCACACTGCTTTGTGCCTGGTCAGTCCAAAACTGCATGTTTGTCTTATCTCTGCAACTAGATGGTAAGTTGAGGGTGGGGGTGGGAGGTTCATCTCGAATGCCACAGCACCGACAGACCAGCAGGTGGACACACAACAGGTTTCTGGGGAACCCCTTCTGTGCAGCTCCCCAGAACCCCATTCCTTCCTTCTCAGGACCCGTCCTTTTCAGCACCCTCCCCCCAAAGGCTCTCTCTCTGGAATGCAGAGTCAGCCCCGGAGGTAGCATTCCAGCAGCTGGGCTTTGTCCCCTTCACTCCAGGCAGGGCTGGACACCTCCTTTGCCCCCAGCAGCTGCGGCCCCACTGCTGACTGCACATCACGCCCTCATCCCCATCTCTGATCTTGGCCGAGAAGACATCCCTCCAGGGGGTGGGCTAGGCGATTCATTAGCAATGGGGGCCTAGGGAGCCCCAGGGAGAATGGGAGAAGGCAGCGGTGGGGGTGGGGGTAGAGGGGAAGCCAAGAGCTACTAGAAGCGGTCCCCTTGCTGGTAACTCCAGGGCTGAGGAAGAGGAGGGAGCTGCCGAGGTGGGGGCACTGGGAGCTGGGGGTGGGCACTGGCTTGGAGGAATGTATTCAAGAGAGGCCTGAGCCAAAAGGGAACCGGCCCAACATCAGCAGCAGAACTATTTCAGGCCCAGCCCAAGAGAAACACTGAGGCGGGGAAGGCGAGGAGCCAGGGCGGCAGGCAGCTGGCTGCGCTCGCAGGGGGTGCAGGGCCGTCTGGGCCCCGCAGACAGGGCACGACCCACTGCCACAAGCAGCGGTCTCCCTGGCTCCGGGGAGCAGTGCCGTCTCTAGGAGAGGGAGGCTCTGGTCACCTGGGACCCAGGGGGCCTGGCCAGCTGAGAAGGGGAGCGGCCGGTTCCTGGGAGCCTCACCTGTCGGCTTCCAACATGACTTCCTCCACAAGAGAATCGGTCAGCAGTGAGTCCCAGGGCATGTGTCTGGCTCTGGAAACTGAAACGGGGCAATGGACATCATGTGTGTTAGGGTCTCCCCCCAGCCTGTCCCAGGGAAAGATGGGGTGTCTGCAGAGCCCTCCCCTTAATATAGCTACTTGAGTCATGGGGTGGCCCAGCCCAGAGCTCAGGGGCCCCGGGGGGTCCAGTCAGCACCCCCTGCCTCCATCCCCCCTGCCCCTGCACTTACCTGTGGTCACTGGCTGCCTCTCTAGGGAAGGCACTGGGACTGCTGGGGGGTGGGGTGGCGAAGGGGCTGCCTGGCCGAGAGCTGAAGGAGGTGGGGCTGGAGTAGGAGGATGGCAGGGAGGACTGACTGTGTGTCCTCACTGAGCCCTGTGGAGAAAGAGCAGAGAGCTGGCGGCTCTGCCCTGGGAAGATGCTGGCCCGCAGGCCTCGCGCCCCTCACTGCTGGCCTGGGGGCTGTCAGCTGGCCAGCCCGGTCAGACATCTTACCTGGAAACGGGTAGCCAGCAGTTCCAAGGAGCTCTCGCTGCCATTCTGCCCAAGAGAGGCTGCCCGGGACCTGAGGAGGGAACCCAGGCAGGGCATGGCATGAGACACTGACTGACGGGGCTGTGCAGAGTGAGGTCCCACTGTCCCCGGACCGGGCCTCGAGTCTAGCAAGATGGGCAAACTGGACATTCTGTGGTCAGTGGTTAGCTTTGCCAAGCTCAAAGCAAAGGACCATCACTGACTACCATTATTGTTTCCTAAGAGAAAGGACTATTCAGCACCGGGAGGTAAGAAAGTCTGTAAAATCCGAAAAAGCCATTTTAAATTTAACATGCTTCATGTTATGAAAGACCCCTTACAGTCTCTTCCCCCCGCTGTCTGTCTGTCTCCACCCTTGTCCCAGAGAGTCTCACCACTGGGCAGTGGTTGGCAGGTTCTCCGGGGAATGGAGTCGCAGGAGGTGTCCCAAGTCCTAAAGCTACTCAGTGGTGGGCTGGTGGTGCTCTGCCAGCCCCTGACCAGAGACCTGTCCCCCAACAGCTGGGTCACTTGTGGCTGGAGGGCCTTTGAGAGGGTCCCAAGCTTCCCCCCACAGACAAAGGGAGGCAGTTGAAGGGCCCAGTCTGGAGTACTGCCCCATCTCCTCCCCAGTCACTGCCAAGAGGGACAAAAGCCCCACCCACCCCCCATAGCTCCCCAGGGACCCCCTCCCGTGCCCGTTCCAGCAGCTGAGCCAGGCTGGATCCAGGAAGAAGAAGCCAACAGCAGGTCAGGGGCTGGCGGCGGTGAGAAGGAAGCCCGCCAAGTCAGTACCCCCCACCCTATGTCTGGTCACTGTGGGAGGAAAAGAGCCTGCAGGAGCCTGTGGGGAGCCTGGTTCTGACTCTTCTGGCCCTCAGGGCTTCTCAAGCCTGGAGAGGTCTCCTCCGGGAGGCTGGGCTGGGGAGGGGGGGGGCGCTTGGCAGGAGAAGGAAGAGGCATGGAGACTAAACTGGCCAGGTGTGGAGCTGGCAGCAGGGGCTACTCGGCTAGGCACCTCCCTCACCCCCACCCCCCACCTCTGTCCAAGAGGGGCTGCAAAGGGAAAAGGCTGGTGTCAGTGATTTGCGCCCCTCCCCAGCCCTGACTGGAGGTTTTTGTCACATTCCCAGATGCCAAGAGGTCCTTGTCACCCTCTCTGGATTGTGTTCTTGCAAACACACATGCATGAGGAGCCACTAAGGGGGATGGGCTGTGGCAGTGGCAGTGGCCTGTCCCCAGCCCCTGCAGGGTGGCCTGGACAGCATGTGAGGAGGGGAGCAGAGGAGGCAGGGCTGGAGAAACAGCCTCTGACTCAGGCAGGCCTCCAGGCCGCCCAGAGGGCTCTCCTGGCTGAGGGAATCTCCTTACATTCCTGACCTGTGACGCGGAGGGAGGGAGGTTCCACCCCAAGAGTCACCTGTCCTCCCCCACACACACCCCACCCGCCGAAACTTTGGCCTCCAAGCCCAATACCTCACAAGCCCAGGTGCCTGCCCATCAGCCTGGCAGGTGGACCCAGTAGGCTGGGGGGGATTGGTACCCCAGAAATCCGGGCTCCTCCTGAGAGCTCTGGGAGACGGGGGTCCTGGAGACCACACCTCCCCCCAGATGTCAACCCTCAGCAGCCCACTTGTTGCCCAGGCCCTGCACCCTTCACACTGTTGGGAACCAGTCAGACCCGGGCTGCCAGGTGGCTGTGCCAGCCCGCCCTGCCCTGCCTGTGGCTGCACGCCTAGCCTGGCACCCACTTTCACCCAGCTGGGTAAAGGGGCACCCTACCCATCTCTCACCGGCTGCAGGGATAAGATTCTGGGACCTTGCAGATGCATGGGGAGGGAGCTCTATGCTGACCTCAAGGTGAGGGGTGAAGGTTCAGGTGGATGTGCGGTTGAGGGCAGCGGCCTTGTCAGAGGGCCTCCTGGGAGACCCAGCACAAAGCGGGGAGGGTTCCCTACCGGTCCAGCTGCAGCCGCAGGGGCGACCGACTCTGGCGGATCTTGCTCTGTGCCTCGGCGTGAAGCATGCCCTCTGCGCTCTCCCCGTTAATGGCGACAATGATGTCACCAGGTCGGAGGTCAGCAGCTTCAGCTTTGCCCCGCTCAGTTACCTGTAGGGGATGAGTGGGTAAGGGGAAATGTGCACCCACACTTGAACCCTGAAAGGGCAGATGGGAGAGGGGGAGGGAAGAGGGTGTTCTCCTCCCACCCCACCCCCTCTGCCATTCTTGTCCCCAAACACAGAAGCTTGTTTGGACTGGACTAACCAACCTCCCAGATGAACACCCCCCCCTTCCGCCCACCCTAGGTGAGGCGTCCTCTCCCCCAGGCCTGGGGCTCCAGGCCTTGCTCACAGTCAGCCACCGGCTAATCCTCTCCCCAGACTGGAGTGGCAGCTTCACCCCACCCCCAGAGCACTGTCCCTTTAATGGGGGCCTCCCCAAGAATGCACGGAGACGGGCTTTTGGGCCTGGTGATGGGGAATTTCAGGTGGAGGCCCTGCCTGTGCAGAACACCCCGCAGGTGGCTGCCTGCACACAGGCCCTGCCATGAATACTCCCGGCGGAGGAGGCGCAGACCTGGGTCAAGAGGAGTCGCTGAGAACCCAGAGGGTCCGGCCGCTAACCACTCAGCACAGCACAGTGGCCAGCAGGGATGTGGGGGCTGAGTGAGCCGGAGAGGCCTGCCTGAAGCCTACTCCTCAAGTGACTATCCTGTCCCCAAGGCAACAGGACCAGGCACTCCCCCTGCCCCAGCTCTCCCAGGGCAGACCGCTGACTGTAGGACTAAGGAGAAGAGGCCCACCGTGCAGAGTGGACAGGGCAGACTTACCTTGGTCACCGTGATGGGCGTGTGGAAGTCCCTGCCCCCTGTGATACGGAAGCCCCAAGGCGCCGGCCCCACCACGTCCACTGTCAGCAGCGCCATACCTGGGGGCAAGAGGATCAGAGGTGGGGATTGTCTGGGCTGCCTCCCCCCCCATCCCCCACAACAGAAACCAGCTGGAAAGGACAGCAGGGCGGCCAAGGAGGAAGAAGAGGGGTGACAGGGCCCAAAGAGCTGTCAGCCAGGGACAGGGTAGGTGGGGCGAGTAGCAGTTAGTAGCGGAAGTGATTAAATCCCTCCCTCAACCCCCCCCCCCCCCAGTTTCACTTCCCCCCACCCTGGGAAGCCATGAGTCTGAGTTTCCTCCTCCTTGGTCTTTAGCTGAGCAGCACCAGATCTGCTATTGGGGTGCCAGAGGGGGACTGGTGGAGATGGGTGGGCAGGGGCTTGTGGGAGGGATCACCACTTCCTCCCTCCCTGCCCCCTCTCCATCCTCAGGGCTGTTAGGTCCCACTAGTTAGTGCTCACTGGCTTCCGGTCCCCCAAACCCACAGCAGAAGGTACTTCCTCCCCCACTGAGCTCGGGGCTCTGGGGGAGGGCAGCTGGGCAGCCTGGGGAGTGTCCGACTCTGGGGACAGGAGGGACAGCAGCAAGGAAAGGGTGGTGCCAGCACAGACTGTAAGGTGCTGGCCCCGTGGGGGGCTGGCTGAAGGCAGTCTCTTGAGGGGGGCCTCCTGGCTGCCTGCCAGGCCCAGGCAATCATCAAGATCAGGTGAGCAAGGCTTCACCTGGGACCCTCTGCCCACCCAGCAGCTTCCGTAAGTGTAGAAGGCTCATCTGTCAATCTGGACACACCCACCCCATGGGGCTGCTAGGGTCAGGCAAGGACCAGGGTTCGCTGACTCCCCCGGACCACACCAGGAGAGGGGGGTGGTATTGGGAGCTAGCCCATGCCACGCCTGCCAGCTGGGGCCACAGGCCTGCCCTCAGTGGTCCCCTGCCCTAGGCAAGGGAGTGTCCTTGCAGACCAGGCCCTGCTGGGATTTCCTGAGTCTCAACTTCTGGAGCCAGCAGTCAACCTAGGCAGGAAGCTGTAGTGCCCAGCTGGGCCACCACCCACCGGTGCTGCCCCTGGGGAGGTCCAGGGACTGTTGCGTGCCTGTATCTGTCAGGGACAAGAGGGCCACATCCTGTGCTTAGGCTCATGGAGTGCAGGCACCCGGACAAGCAGGGCAGTGTGGTCTCTCTGTGGTCAGCGGCAGTCGGTCCCTCCCCAGCCCACAGTCAGCGCCCGCGGCACACAGGCGCCCTGAGGTTCTCAGACCTTTGAGCCGGCCAGTGGACTCCGGGCGCCACGGGGACGTGCCCAGCCCGTCGGCCCGGCTCTCCCAGTTCTGGAGCAGCTGGCGACTCCGAGGCCCAAATCCCCTGGTGCTGGGAGCCCGCGGAGCAGTCCGTAGGGGGGCGGCAGCGCGGAGCGAGGTTGCAGGGAGCAGGGCCAGGGCAGGGAGCGCAGGGCGCAGGGCGCGGGCGCTGAGGGAGCCCGGGCGGAGGGCTCCTGGCGCTGGGGGCTGCGCCGGCGGAGGGTGCGCAGGTGGGCGCACTCACCTGGCTCCCGCTCACCTGTCGGACGGGGCGGCCAGACCCGGGAGGGAAGGGAAGGAGGGCAGGCGAGGAGACGCGGCCGATCCCGCCGCTGCCGCGGTCTGCCCGACTCTGGGGAGAGCCCGCCCGGGGCTCCGGGGCCTGCCTCCGCCCATGTGATCCCGGGGCCGCCCCTGCCGCCGCCCCTGGCCCGAGAAGCCGCCTCCTCCGCGCAGCCCGGCCAGAGCGCAGCCACCTGGCTCGCGCCCCGCCGGGGTGCTCTCTGGAGCCCTCTGTAGGCTGCGGCCCGTCCTGCCAGAGGTGCCCCACCTTCCCTACTACCCTCTCTGGGTACACGACAGGGGTCCCATGACAGGCCCACATCCCACCTGGCAGACGGCAGAGCCTGGTGCTGCTCCCTAAAGTTCTCCAGCAGGCAGAGTTACACACCCTTCTTCAAAGGACCAGCGCGGACACCCCAGCCAGGCCCTGCTCCAGGAGGCAGAGACTGGCGCCAGCGGGTCACCCGACCCCTCACTCACTCCAAGCTCAGAGGCAGCCTGGACAACACTCACACCCACAAATCCCCAGGGCCACCCTCCGCGCCCCACCCCTCCAAATCGGTCCGAACTGCCCAGGTCCCGGCCAGTGAGCTTCCCTGGACTGGGCTGCAGGACCAGCCGCTGCCCGGGGGGGCTGCCCCAGGTGACCTCAATGGGCCCAGGTGCTAGGAGAGCCACCAGGCTGAGGCGACCACAGCCTCCCGCGTGACCCACGCTTCTCACTTCTGGGCTGATGCCCTGCTCAGGGCAGGCACCCTCTGCCTCCCTGTGACCCACACCACCACCCACCACCTGGAAGCCAGGCTCTAGGGATCCAGAGAGGTCTAGGGAGTCAGCAAGGTGGCGTCATGTGGCAGCTCAAGTGGGGGTGGAGGGGGGAGCCTGGCAAGTGGCTCCTGAGTGGTTTCAGCTGGCAGCCCTCCCGTCTTCAGCCTGTTGAAGCATCGCCCACGGACCTGGACTGGACACTTTCTCTGTCAGGACAGCGCACCCCTGGGCACAACTGTGACCTGCCTCAGCTGACTCATCTCCTCCGGCGCTCTGGGGAAAGACTGCCCTCATGCTGCCTCCACCTGCCCAGGCCCGGCCCCTCTCTCCTGCTTGCTTTCAGTCGGCCAGCCCCTCCTCCCTCCCACAGCCTGTCCTCGGTGCCAGTCAACCATTCTCACACGAACTCATGGAGACCAACCGCCTGGGCCACTCTTTCTTGGTGCACCTGTTCCGCCTCCACCCTCCATCCCAACTAGACCAGAAGCTTCCTGGAGGAGGAGACTGAAGGGCCTCCGGGTCACTTAGACCTCGCTGCAAAAGCAAGCTCAGCCTCGGATTTCCAGGCTGGGTGATCTTGGGGGCGACTTCTTTAGCTCTTCTGGGGCTCTGTGTACCTTCGTGTGAAGAGGGATGTCCCTCCCATACAGCTGCTGCCACCCTGGGGGTTTCCTCTGCAGGCAGGGATTTTGTTGGGGCGTGGCTCCATCCTGAGAGCTTACAACAGTGCCAGGCACACAGTAGGCATGCATGCACGACATACTTGTTGGACGCCTATGATCTCAATCACGCAATGGTCGCTCTTCTCGTCCTTTCTCCCTCTCCCTCAGCCTCTGAGACTTTGCCTCGGACAGGCTCAGGGAACATCAGGCCTGCCAGGCTCACTGGTGTGTGGATGGTGCACGCCTGAAATCCAGCCCAGAGCACGATCCTAGGCCCGCTCCAAGCTGCGCTGTGGGCCTGGGCTAGGCACTGACTGTGTCTCTGTAGTGACTGGCTCAGCCATCCCCAGAGGCCACAGGGCTCTTTGTCTTGCTGTTTCCTTGGGCAGAACGAGTCAGGAAGCCTCTGATCCTCCATCCATATGCCCACTTGTGAGGTCAAGTCACAGGGCTGTGGTGGCACACCTCCAGCATAGTAGGGTTTG
The DNA here is from genome assembly GCA_004026705.1 of Nesogale talazaci. Classification (NCBI taxonomy): domain Eukaryota; kingdom Metazoa; phylum Chordata; class Mammalia; order Afrosoricida; family Tenrecidae; genus Nesogale; species Nesogale talazaci. Next base: position 5,416 of record PVJH01039823.1, on the reverse strand, counting down.
TAGCAGTGGGGGTTGCAGGACCCCATCAAAGAGAGGGTGTGCATTTGCTTTCTGGATTCTCAACGTTCGCCCATAGACTCCCAAACTTATTTGGTGTCCTTCCCCCATTTCAGAAAAAAAAATTTCCCAGCGCCCCCCACCCCCCCCGCAGGCCATGAAAAACATTTGTACACTAGCCCATCATCCAGGTTAAAGTGTAGGTATCTGCTTTTACAGACCCTCGGGAAAGTCCCAGGCCTCCCCGAGACGTGGTATAGTCCACTTTGGAAAACACTGCCTTTTATCCTTGAAGGGAGTTGACAGGGGATGGTAGCAGGACCCTCAGGGTCCTGAGGCAGGGTCCTGTCCATCTAAGAAAAGTTGGTCCCGCTAAGGGAGAGCCAGCCTACCCTGAGGCCTACGGTGGGTAGACAGGACAGCCCTGCACACAGATCTTGCTCACTAAGCTACAGAATAACCACTCCCTTCGGGCCCCTGGCCACACCCGGACTCAGGGGGCCTGCCAAGGCAAGGACACTGCCCTGTCTTCACAGGTCCCTCCCACCTGTCCAGGGTGGACCCACCCCAGACACCATCATTCTTCCCACCCACCTGGGTGGGGGCACCTGCAGTGACAGACTGGGAAGACCAGGTTTTCAGGAAGAACTGTAAGAGCCTCACCCTGAACTTGCCCGGCAAAATGCCTGACCCTAAGCCCTTCCTTCTCCAGGGCCCTCCTCACAAGGACGGCAGGGACACATGGTAGGTGTCATGCAGAGAGGTGGACTAGACCTTGGCTTGGATCCCGACGCCATTTAAGAAGTGAGTTCCGGGCTGAGTCCCGGTGGCGTAGTGGTTGTGCGCGGGACTGCGGCCCACTGGGACGGAGGTTCAATTCCAGCAGTGGGGCTGGGCCTCCTACTCCCACCACCGGAGAGCAGTGATGCCCCCACCAAAAAATAAAATAAAATAAATAAGTGAGCTCCACCCCTCCCAACGACCAAGTCCACTGGGAGGACAGAGCAGAACTGTCCCGCAGAGTTTCCGAGGCTGGAAATCTTTAGGGGCAGTAGCCTCCTCTTTCTCTCAGGACTCGGCTGGTGGGTTTGAACTACCGACTTTACAGTAAGCAGCCCAACGCTTCAACCTACTATGCCACCAGAGTTCCTTATGCATCAGACCTAGGCAGCCTCATTTCTCAGTGTCGGGATTCCTCCTCCCGCAAAATGCAATCAGAGCATAGTGGTTGTGCGCGGGACTGCGGCCCACTGGAGTGGAGGTTCAATTCCAGCTCTACAGGAGCAAAGGCTGGGCCTCCTACTCCCACCAAAACAAACAAACAAAGAAAAAGAAATCAGAACCTGCCCACCACGCTCACACTCCAACACACAGACAACCTTCCGCTGAGTTCACAGGAAGCACCAAACCCAGAGTAATTGAAAACCCTGGGCAAGAAGAGTCGCCTTGGCTGGCCCTGGCCTACCCCTCCCAGCTTCCCACAATTGATTGCTCAAAAACTCAAGGCCCAAGTAGAAACAAAACAAAACAAACAAAAAAAAAACCAACAGCCAGCACACAGGCGCGCTTCGGTGTGGAAACACGACACAGCAGGAAAACATTAGCGCTCTACAGTTATAAGCGTCATGTCAAGCCCTCGGCAGCTCCGGCTTCAAACCGCCCGGCAAACAAGGCCACATTCAGCTGGCCTGGGTCCGGAGACAGGATCGCTCAGCACCGCTTGTGACGCCTTAGGGTGAGGTGACCAGCGTCCCGCTTTTTAACAATTTAACGACATCCCGCGGTGTTTTAAATTAAAATAAACATACTACAATACTCTTTTTGCATGCTATGAAAATTTTTGTTGCTCCATATAGACCACATTTTTAACCAAGAACCCTACCCCACCCCTGCTCCCGGTCAATGGTGTCCTGCTTAAATTCTGGTCACTTTACTTAGAGCTGCCTGATCCTGCCCAGAACTTGATCGGGGAACCTTCACATAATAACGGTGCTTTCCCTCTCTCCCGGCTCCCCAGCCCCCACACCAGTGCCCAGCTTGTCAGAGATCTGTGGCAGAAAGATGCCCACACCCCCAGGCTGTGGGAGGCCTGTCCCCGCTCCAAAGGAAAGGACTCAGGAGGCATGAACCTGGCCTCAGATTTATTTAAGTTCCCCTCCTGAGGGAGCTTAAGGCTGGTGAGGGTTGGAGGGGTGGTGGCTATGGGGGTGGGGGTGAGCTGGAAGGCAGAGGGCAGCCAACACCAGCCTCCCCTGGAAGACAGTTGGGGGTCCACAACACAGCAGGTTGGAGTGCAGACACAGATCACAGGCCAGGAAGGGGGAGCCTCCGGTAGGGCCTACAGGTCTTGGAGGGCTGAGGCAGCTACAGTCTGTTGGTCAGTCTGTCCACCCCACGCCTCACCGGTTTCCCAGGATGGAGGCAGGCACAGGAGCAGCCATCCGGGGATGGAGGGAATCCCCCAGGAGGCGGCCTTGGGGGCAGACGCGTTTGGTCTCTATTAGGTTAGGAAGCTGGTCCTGGTTAGAGGAACCCCATGGGGGTGAAGCTGGGAACCAGTCCCTGTTACAGAAAACTCCATGGGGAGTGGAGGTGGGGGCTGGGAGAGGGGGGTCTGGTCTCAATAAGGCCTGGAAATAGTCTCCACTTCAAAGCAGACCTCTGTATTTGGGGAGCTGGCAGGCAGGCAGGCGGGTGAGCAGGGGAGGAGATTAAAGCACCCTCAGAGGAATGCCTGTGAGCTGGGGTGGGGGCCAGTCCAGGGGGCTCCGAGAGGGAACGCTTCTGGGGTTGTCTGCAGCTTCCCAGGGTGGGGAGGATGTGGGGGGAGGTCCTCTCTGCCTCCCCTAAGTGCTACCGCTTCCAGACCCAGCTCGCTGGGCCCCCACTTGCCACGCAGATCATTCACACCGGGGCTACATAATTTCCAGGGAATGTCCCAAATTTCTGGGTCCTCCGGGAGACACCTGAAACGGGAAAGACACGGAATGCATTTCTCCTCCTCTGAAAATAAAAGAAAAAAAAACAGCCAGAGGGTCGAGGCCCTATGGCCCCCTGCCTGCCGACTTGTGGAAACCTGCAGAAAGACTGCCTTTCCCACGGAGCAGCAGCGGGGGGTGGAGGGGGGGGGGTGTTGCTTTCCTCATTCCTGCCCCCTAGAGGTAGAAGCTGAGCTGGGCAGCGCTCCACTTCCTGAATTCGAAATTAATTCCTTTAATCAAAATGAAGCTCAGCAAGCAACAGATGAGCTCAAGTGTGTAAACAGCTCTGAATAACTCCATCCTTCCTGGGGAAGGAGCAGGGAGACAAGCGTTTACATCTAGACTGAAGCAGGGCCCCGCTGGCCCGGCACCTCCCTGTCCCGACAGCGTGTTCTGTTCATCTTACAGAGCCACCTGGTGCAAGCTCAGGCAGCTGGTAATCTCGGGATTAAACTCCAGGCCTCGGCCGAAACCCTCCCTCCCTCGCTCCCCACCCCCCATGGAGTGGAAAGAGGACCTCGGGATGTGAAGTGACCTAAAAGTTCATTTAACCGGGAGCCCTGGCGGTGTCGTGGTTGCAACAAGGTGGGCAGTGTGAAAGCACCAGCTGCTCCAAGGGGAAAGATGGGTTTTCGACTCCCGTGAAGAGTTCCAGTCCTGGAAACGCACAGGGGCAGTTCCACCATCCACTGGAAGGCAGTGGGGTTGCCCTGGGCTGGCAGGGAGGGGAGGCCAATGGATGATCATTAGCATTTCATGTCAGAGCCCTGTAATGCAGTTGTTATGCGAGGTCGAGGTCGGTGACTTGAAACTGCCGTGGGCTCCGGGAAGAGGAGGCTTAGAGATAATCTCTGATAGCCACTGCGGCAGTTGTGCCCTGTCCCCTAGGGTCACTGTGAGTCAGAGGCAGGCCAACCCCACCCCCCACTAAGATCGGTTGTTAATCCTAACCCTGTGGTGGCTATAATCCCCCCCACCCTTAGGGAATAGGGTTTTCTATGTTAACAAGCACCCCCAGTCCTGCCAGGGGATCCTGTGTCTCAAACCAATGGCTTCTGAGGTAAAAAAAAGGGCAGGTTAGGCCCAGAGGCGGGGAAGCCAGATGCCACGCCCCATGAGGGCCACCCAGGAACCGCTGAAAGGAGCCTCGACCTTTCCCCAGAGCCAGAGGGAGAAAGCCTTCCCAGAAGTCTGACTTCTTCCGGCCTCCTGAACTTTGAGATGCGTTTCTGTTCAGGAAATCTCTCCACAGTGGGGTGCTTCTGGGCTAAGTAAGGCAGCTGCGATGTGACGTGGCTACGGAAGACCATGCTCACTCCAGGCCTGGCAGATGCGGTGCCCCTCCTTCCCACTCTGTCTCTCCAGATCTTCTCCCGGCCTCTGCAAGGCCCTGTGGCCCCAACTCTCCCCGGGAGCCTCCCTGACCAGCTCATACTGATGTGACCCTGAACAGTCCAAAAGGACAGCCACCAGCCACAGGTAGGTGGCTACTGGGCACTTGAAAAGTCCACGAAACGGAACATGGCACTTTCCTTCATCTAAATGCAAGCGGCTGCACAGTACGGCCATCTTGGGTGGCACGGAGTTAAACCTTTGCTCTGAAAACACTGTGGCTTATGGCACAACGCGCTTTGCTCCTTGTGGGAAAGGCAAAAACAGAAGTGTAGACAGAGCCATTGGAGTGCGGGGCTAATCCCACTGACGCCCAGGTCAGTGCTTCGGGGACCCCACCCAGTCTATGTGTGGAAGCTGGGTCACAGGTGTGGTGGCTTCTAGCAGGAAGGAGGAACAGCATAGTTGAGAGTCTGCATTGTGGCCACCCCGCCCAGCAGCTTTGGCTGCTCAGATCCTTGGAGTTCACTAAGGTCTGGCCGGGTCCTGCCCGATCAGGGGACACACAGCCTGTGAGACCCAGTAGGTGGGCCCCCTTGCACGAGGCCAAGATCACCTGAGACTTCTGTGCCATCGTCCTTTGCCTGCACTGCACCTGGGTCCACCCCTCGCCTAGGCCTGGAGGAGGGGGTGGGAGGAAGGGGATGCACAGGTGCAGACGTGGGCCCATGCGGCAGGAGCGGAGGGGTGCAGCACAGAACACCTCCCTCCCCCACAGACTGCTCTGAGCAGGCAGAGGCTTGCGGTGCGCAGGTTGGGGGTCAGAAATCCTGACCCAAGTCCCCAGTGACCCCAGCTGAAGGTTCCAAGGCTAAAAGTGACCTGAACTGTATTTATTCTCAAAGGGAAAGGGAATAGCAGATGTTTATTTGATTTGCTGAAGGTTCCTGCTCCACCCAGGCCTCGGCCCTCTTTAGGGCAGAGAGAGGCCGGCCCACAGGGACTGGCTGGGGGAAGCCCTCACAGCCAGGCCTTTCCAGTAGCCAGGCCAGAAGCTGGGGCTGGGGCTAGGCCATGAGTCTTTGTTGAACCACAGTGGAAACCCC
>PVJH01039822.1:0-16123 GCA_004026705.1 Nesogale talazaci | reverse complement strand
GGGGGGGGGAATCACTGCCCTCTGGTGGTGGAAGTAGGAGGCCCAGCCTTTGAGCCTGTGGAGCCCCTGCTGGAATTGAACCTCCCCCAGTGGGCCGCAGTCCCGCACACAACCGCTACGCCACCGGGGCTCAACCCCACGCACTACTTTAATAATAAACAATAAGTATTTTAACAGATTGTTTTTATCATTTTATTGAGAGTTCTTTTTTTTTTTTGGGGGGGGGGGCCATCACTGCTCTCCGGTGGTGGGAGTAAGAGGCCCAGCCCCACTGCTGGAATTGAACCTCCGTCCCAGTGGGCCGCAGTCCCGTGCACAACCACTACGCCACTGGGGCTCAGCCCTATTGAGAGTTCTTAACAGATATCGTAACATCTCATGGTTCAGTCACATCAAGCAGTGTTACGTGTTGGGAGGTGAACCCGTCAGCGGTTCAAAACCCCCAGTCGCTCCTCAGGAGAAAGATGCAGCTTTCTACTCCTGGAAAGCGTCACTGTCTTGGAAACCCACAGGGATGGAAATGCATAGGGTCACTAAGAGTTGGAACTGACGCTAGCTATGGCAGGGAGTTTGGTTTGATGTTATCCAATAAAACCATTTCCTTGGTGGCGTAGTGGTTGAGTGCGGGACTGCGGCCCACCGGCTTGGTGGTTCAAATTCAGTGGCGGCTCTCCAGGAGCAAGGCTGGGTAGCTCCCACGATCACCAGAGGGCAGTGATGCCCCCCCCCCCACCCCCCCAATTTCCTTAAAAGTTGAAACAAGCAGTCTCTAACTAGCAGTCTTTTGCTAATTATAAGTCTATTCATGATCTATATAGTTAACAAGACAGACCTCAAAAGGCAGAATACCAGGTAAACAGTGCTCTTTTGTTTAGTCAGGTTTGCACAGGCTCTTACTTGTGCGGCAGCTTCCTCGTAACCAGTGGTGCCATTTATCTGTCCAGCAAAAAAAAGTCGTTGAATCAAATGGGTCTCAAGGGAGGGTGTGATCTGCCGGGGGTCAAGGTAATCGTACTGGACACCGTAGCCTGACCAAAGAACAAACGGCACAGAGTCAGTGGAGATGGGGTGCAAGGCGCCAACACACACGTTACCACCACAGGCTCCTCAACATCAGGCTGCTTTACTTTTTTTAATTTATTTATTTTGTGTGTGTGTGTGGCATCACTGCCCTGGTGGGAGTAGGAAGCCCAGCATTGTTTCTGGCTTTGAACTGTCAACCCTGTGGGCCGCAGTCCTGCACACAACCACTAGGCCACCAAGGCTTAGCCTTTAATTTTTATACTTATTCTTTTATTTTTATATGCTTAGTTTGGTAAGTGGTAACTCTAATCAGTAAGTCTATCGATACAGTAACTGGATAGGCAGCTTCTTAGGGTTATAGCAGGTGAGTTGGGAGAAAATGGGGAGCTAATAAAGAGTACAAGGATGAACAAAACGTTCTAATATTGACTGTTGACTGTACAACTCTATTTTACACTGGATTGTATGGCATGTGAACTATCTGTCAACAAAAATTTACAAAGTGTTAACTATTTTGAAGTAAATATGCAGGTAAGTGGAACCTAAGCCAGAACATGATGCCTTGCCTTGCACAGGCAAGGGCTTTGAAGTTTAAAGGGAGAACTTTCTCTCCCTTTCCTTCCAGTGGAATCCGGAACACTCTCATAAGGGCAGTCTTTCTGTCCAGCTACAGGAAAGTCAGCATCTGCTGTATATGACACCAAAAGTGCCTTGGGGGCACTATGGTTGGGCACTGGGTTGCGAACTGCGAGCTCAGTGGCTCAAATCTTATCGGCTGCTTCTGGGGAGACAGATGAGGCTGCCTTCTTCTGTAACATTTACAGTCTTGAAAACCCTTCATTGAGTCAGTAAGTTAGAACCGACTGGGTGGCAATGGGTTTGTTTGTGCAGCACAAAGACCCAGATGTTTCTACTCACAATTTCATTGAATTCATCAACACTGGGTTTTTTTGTGTTTTTTGTTTTGGCTTCACTGCCCTGGTGGGTGCCCAGCCTTGCTCCTGGAGAGCTGCTGCTGAAATTAATCAACACTAAGACAAAGCTAACCTCCATTTTCAGATGAGGAAAATGACATCATAGGTAAGTAAATTACCCAAGGTCCCTCATTAAATAATGAAGCTCAAAATTCTAACTCAAATGATTGCACTATTTTTGAAGAGGACACTCTAAGTAGGATTTTGTGTGTGTGTGTGTGTGTGTGTGTGTGTGTGTGTAAAAATAATGTTATTCTAAGGCATAAATGTTGAGTTTTTTCTTCTTAGTCTTTAAGTAACCACAACTGTATCCCAGAACTCTCTGCTGTCTGTCTACTAAAATGATGCTCTGTGTATACTGGAGGCAGCCAGGCCCCCCTTTACCTGGATGAACCATCCTTGCTTTCTCCAGCCCTTTGATGCAGGCGATCATTTTCTCCTGTAACTCTGCTGGTAGGGTTACAGATAAGCCTTGGGGGTAGATAAGATCACAATCCATTCCTTCAGGCTCCAACCAAACCTGATGCACTCGGTTTGGAAAACGCAAAACCTTTGATTCAATGGATGGACAGTATCTAGAATAGATAGAATGACAATAAACAATATAGATGATGCAAATAAAAGCGGAGTGACATTTCTTAAAATGATGAAGAACTGATTCTGTGTCCTTACCGGGGTCCTCTGGTAGTTTCTTTAATGTGGCTATTGAGGTGAAGGTTCCCCAGGATAATCTCATCCACTCTAGAATTGGTGTGAGTCAAGTAACATGGCAGCTGATCTTCCGGCTGGAATACAGTATCCGCTGCAGTGCTGTTGCCTTTCCCTACTCATTTGCCTCTTATTCAAATAAATTCCATACCTGATATATACGAAACAGACCTGAAGTCTACATAAAATACCAAGCACTTTTTTGTGAAGTATTCTTACAAAAGAAAAAAAAACAACCCCAAACACTTAAAACCAAACCCAAATCTAATCAAACCACTAGATCTATCTACTAGTTTATAAGAAAGATTGAGGACAAAATAACATGCTTAACATCCCACAATTTACAATGTGGGAAATTCTAGGGGACAAAGGATTTTGTTTTTGCCACACACACATGTTGGCATTTAAGAGAAAGGAGAGCAACGGGGCTTTGAAGAGATTTAAAGACCTGTCATCCAATAGACGGATCTTATGTGGTTCCTGGTGTGAATGAAGCAATTGTAAAAAACAATTCTGAGACAATAGGAAAATTGAACAATGCGTATTATATGATATGAAGATAGTGTTTTTTCTGGGTATAACTGGCTTTTGTAATGTGATTTCTTATTTATGTATTTAGTATTTTGACTTTTAAAAAGTTCCTATCTGGGCTGAGCCCTGGTGGTGTAGTGGTTGAGTGCGGCACTGTGGCCCACTGGCTTGGCGGTTCAAATCCAACAGCAGCACTTGGTCTCCCACTCCTACCAGAGGGCAGTGATGCCCCCTAAACAAACAAACAAACATACAAACAAGCACGCAAACAAACAAAAAAGAGTTCCTATCTGGTAAAAGGCTTAGCTGGTGAGGTTTAGTTTGTTGCTCTGAAAATTAGCAAGAAGAGACATTGGACTATATCAGACATGGGAAAATAATAAACAATTTATAAATTACCAAGGGTTCATTCAAGGGAGAGAGGGAGGATGGGGGAGGGAGGACAAAAATGACACCAAGGGTTCAAGTAGAAAGAAATTGTTTAGAGAATGATGATGGCAACAAATGTACAAATATGTTTGACACAATGGATGGATATATGGGTTGTTATAAGAGTTGTACGAGGCCCCAACGAAAGTATTTATAAAATAAAAAAATTTAAAAACAGCAAGAACAAAATACTGAGGAAAAATCAAACATGAAATCCAAAAGATTATTTGTCACACCTGGTGACGTATACAAAAAGATTCATTATAGAAAGATTCACTATTTTCTCTACTTTGTGTAACCTTGAACATTTTAAACAAGAACTAAAAAATCATACACACTCTGAAAGTATCACCATTTGTATTTTCAAAGCAAAATTACTGTTCCTTAATCAGCGGGGAAAGAAGACCCTGTTGCGCTTGAATCCAGTCTGGCACAGTGAAGAGACACGAGAGGTGTAGAATAAGTGGGAGGCCCCGGCACCCATCCTTTTAAAAAATATATATATTGTTTCTTTTGTTGTTGGTGTTTGTTTTTGGAGCTTCCCTCTGGTGCTCGTGGGAGCTACCCAGCACTGCTCCTGAGAGCCGCCGCTGGATTTGAACCGCCAAGACCACGGGCCGCAGTCCCGCACTCAACCACTTATGCCACTGGGGCTCAGCCCCCAAATTATTGTTTATTAAGCAATAGAACATATTGAGTCATTTATCAGTTTAAGGGGTCTTCAAAAAGTTTGTGGAAAAAGTCCACTCCTCACAAACTTCTGAAGTCCCCTAATTTGCTAAAAATGATGATTCTCAATTATTAGTCCTTCTTTTAAACATATATATATTCATTTAAAGACAGAGTGGTTTGTATTCTTTTTTTATTATTCTTTTTATTTTTATTTAGGCATCACTGCCCTCTGGTGGGAGTGGGAGGCCCAGCCTTGCTCCTGGAAAGCTGCTGCTGGATTTGAACCGCCAACCCAGTTGGTCGCACCGCACTCAACCACTACGCTACCAGGGCTCAGCCTGGTTTGTATTCTTTAAAAATGTCAATATCACAAAAGACAAACATCAGCGAAGGACCTGATCCATCAAAGAGAAGAAACAAGAGGAGGGAATGCCTGACCCTCAGGTAAGGCTGGGGAGAGGGGCCATAAGGACAATCAATAAGATATTTATGGACTCTTTACTAGTATTGTTTTCTGTAAACTTTCCAATATTTGGTCACTGCACTGAGGTTATGAGATACAGGATGGAATATTTAGGGGCAAAAAATTATAACGTCTTCAATCCACTCTCAGATATTTTAGGAGATGGGAAAAAAAGACTAAGATATAGACAAATATTTGCTTGCCTAATCTACATGTGTAAATGGACCTGGTCAAATATTAACAATGGATAAATATCATCCAGGGCTTACAGGAGATTATTAAAATAATCTTTTATTTTTTTGTGTGTGGGGGGGGTGCCATCACTGCTCTCCGGCGGTGGGAGTAGGAGGCCCAGCCCCACTGCTGGAACTGAACCTCCGTCCCAGTGGGCCGCAGTCCCGCGCACAACCACTACGCCACCGGGGCTCAGCCCTATTAAAATCATCTTTCAAACTTTCTTTTAGGTTTGAAACCATTTCTGAAAACCTGGAATTGTTTGAGGGCTTTTCAGTTTTTGCTGTTGGCTTTTCATTTTCTTATTTTTTATCTCCTTTTTTAGGCTCTGCTTTGTTGTTTGTACGTCTTGTCTACGCGTGTCTGTCTGGAGGAGAGAACAATGCGATGCTACAGTTCTGGGGGCACATGGGAGCGGGGAGGGGAGGCAGAAGGAGGGGAATGCCAACAAACCAAGTGACAAGGGAAGAATAAGTGATCCAAAATTGATGGCAAGGAGGGCAGAAGATGCTTGGTGGAGGGGGGTGGCGGGGCTGGATCAAGGGCCATGTAGCTGAAAGGAATTACCAAAACCCAAAGGAAGGCCAAACATGATAGTGGGACACGAGGAAAGTAAAAGGAAATAGAGGAAAGAACTGGGGGGCACAGGACAGTTACAAAGGTTTAAAAACAGGCATGTATGATACACTTATATACAATGATGGGGCTAGACATATGTACATATATTTATTTATAAAGCATTAAGGCAGCAGATGGACATTGGGCCTCCACTCAAGTACTCTCTCAATGCAAGAACAATTTGTTCTACTAACACAGCATTTACTCTGTGATGTTCACCTTCCCTGACACGAGTGCTGAAGACAAAATGGGTGCATAAACAAATGTGGTGAAGAAAGCTGATGGTGCCCGGTTATCAAAATATATAGTGTCTGGGAGTCTTCTAATGGCTTGAACAAGCAGCCATCTAGCTGAGAAACAACAAAGTCCACATGGAACAAGCACACCAGCCTATGTGACCACGAGGTGTCGACAGGATCAGGGATCAAGCATCAAAGACCCAAAACCAAATAAACAAAAAGCGTATCAATGGGAATGAAGGGGAGGGCAGAGTGGAGACCCAAAGCCCATCAATAGTCAATTGGACACCCCCCCTCTCCAACCCGTCACAATGGCCACAAGGAAGAAAAGAGCCAGTCAGGGTACAGTATAGCACTGATGAAACACACAACATTCCCCTAGTTCTTTAATGGTTCCCTCCCCCCACTCATCCCCTACCATGACCCCAATTCTATCTTACAAATCTGGCTAGACCAGAATATATACACAAGTACAGATAAAAACCTGCAACACAGGAATCCAGTAACAGATAAACCCCTCAAGACCAATAAGGGGAGCAATGATACCAGTAGGGTAAGAGTTGGGGGATGGGAGAAGTAATGGGGAAACTGATCATAATAATAGATGTCTGGTCCCCATCCCAGGAGGATGAAGAGCAGAAAAGTGGGTGAAATGAGACAGCAGTTGGTGTGAGACATGAATAAAAAAAAAAAAAAGAATAATTTGGGCTAAGCCTCAATGGTGTAGTGGTTGTGTGCGGGACTGCAGCCCACAGGGTTGGTGGTTCAAATCCAGCAGCAGCTCTCCAGGAGCAAGGCTGGGCCTTCTACTCCTACCAGGGGGCAGTGATGCCCACAAAAAACAACAACAAAAAAAACCCCAAGGAAAAAAAAAAGAATAATTTATAAATTATCAAGGGGCGATGAGGAAGGGTAAAAATGAGGAACTGATGCCAGGGGTCAAGTAGAAAGAAAATGTTTTGAAAAAGATGATGAAAACATATGTAGATGTGTTTGACAAAATGGATATATTGTATGGATTGTGATAAGAGCTGTAAGAGCCTCCGATAAAATGATTAAAAACAAAAAACCAAATCCACTGTGGTGATGTGTGCACAATTTTTTGAGTATATTCAAAACCATGGACCGTACACTTAAAAAGATGAATTGTAAATGTGAATATTTTTCTCAATAAAGCGGTTTAAAAAAGAAAATATATAGAAAATAATGAAAAGTTTAAATTTGAGAAACATCCAATTAGGTAAAATATTTTTGCTAATCCTTTAAAGGATTATGTTTCCATATTTGAAACAAGTGACCTAAATTGTGGAAAATAAAAAAGCTAAGTTATTTCCTGCTATGACCAGATTTTCAAAATCACCTTACCTTAATCCACACTGTCTCATGGACAAAGCTGAAAGGCACGGATGGGTTGTCTGGCATCTGCTTGTTGAGAACGCTGAAATTAATGGAGTCTTTGGCAATTCGGGGTGGAGTCCCAGTCTTTAATCTCCCTACCACAAACCCCAACTTCTCCAGAGTCTGGGCTAGTCCTACGGAAGGCTGATCTCCTAACCGGCCGGCCGGAGTCATTTCCAATCCAATGACGATCACGCCTCTCAGGAAGGTGCCAGTGGTCAGAATCACACTTTCAGCATACACTGTGCTTCCATCCGCTAAATGATGGCGAAAAGGGTCAAATCAACTCTACACGGCAGCTTTTCACATAAACCAGTGGAAATGGTGATTATTTTAACACGAAAATCAGACAATTTTTCAGTCTTTCCACCCCTCCCCCCCAGTCTTTTTTTTTTGGGGGGGGGGGGCATCACTGCTCTCCGGTGGTGGGAGTAGGAGGCCCAGCCCCACTGCTGGAATTGAACCTCCATCCCAGTGGGCCCCAGTCCCGCGCACAACCACTACGCCACAGGGGCTCAGCCCGCCCCCAGTCTTTAGAAACAAGAAATCTTGTAATTGAATGTGTTAAAAAATTAAAAGCTTGAATTAGGAAAAATAGAAATAACACTCAAGAACAGCTTAAAAAAAAAAGAGGAGGAGGAAAAGACGCAAGTATTTAGACTGTTTGGGGCTACACTAAGATGCCATAGCCAAGGTCTGAGCTTCATGAAGTTCCCAATGAAGAGACAAACACAATTATTTACACAATTTTCCTAAAGAGAAAACAACAATCTCCTAAAAGAAGCAAAACACCTCCAGCCTCGTGTTTTGTTTTTTACCTTTTAAAGAGAATTTTATTTGAGTGGTTCTTATGAAGGTTGTTTCAATATGAAAGTCATTGTTTTGATACCAGTCTTGGTTTTACAATAAATTCATCATATGCAATTATCATCTATGACCAATACACATACCCAAAACAACGCCATTAACACGGCATTTTCCCATGTGCTCAGGCTCTGGTTCACCAAGAATAAGATCTTCCACAGCTCCCTCCTGAACAGTAAGTAGCGGAGTATTCAGGATTTCTTTCTACCAAGAGAGGATGTAAGTTGAAAACCAGCAATAAAGCATTGCAATGTAGCACTAAAATCTTTCCTGTTCTCGTGTCCTATTCTTACCTGCATGTTCTGCTTGTAGAGTTTCCTATCAATTTGAGCTCTTAGACCCCACACAGCCGGTCCCTTGCGCCGGTTTAATACTTTGTAGTGTACACCAGACTGGTCACAGATCCGAGAACAGAGTCCATCCAAAGCATCAACTTCCCTCATTAAATGCCCCTTTCCAATGCCCCCAAAAGAAGGGTTACAGGACATTTGACCTAAAGAGTACATAAACAAATAGAATTCATTTTAAAAATATCTTGCGGGCTTAGACCCGGTGGCGTAGTGGTTGAGTGCGGGACTGGGGCCCACTGGGTTGGTGGTTCAAATCCAGCAGCAGCTCTCCAGGAGCAAGGCTGGGCCTTCCACTCCCATCAGAGGGCAGTGATGCCCCTCCCCCCCAAATATCTTACACATAGTAACTGTTCAATAAGGAAACATCTACCCAGGTGATTAAGATAACATTGTATGATGAAGACAGAAAACTTGGATAATAGTTAAAGAGAAAAATCTCAATATCCTACAGGGATGTAAAAGTTATTTGGGGCATCCTAGAAGACAATCCACAGCTTGTATCTTCTTTTGATCATTGTTGATGCATATTGGGGGGGGGCACATCACTGCTCTCTGGTGGTCGTGGGAGCTACCCAGCCTCGCTCCTGGAGAGCCGCTGCTGGATTTGAACCACCAAGCCCGTGGGCCCCAGTCCCCCACTCAACCACTACGCCACTGGGGCTCAGCCTCCTGTTGATGTATTTTTATGGCTTCATTTAAATACAATTTTGAAAGTCGTACCTCACGACTTTCTCAATTGAGCACATTTTAAAGGTTCCCAGTATATAGGTTTCCAGCATAATCCATTATGTTCTTCCATATAAACAATCTGTAGCTTTCTTTTTGCTTTTACTTTGAAGAAATAACTAATGTTAGTTCTAACTATAAGAAATATAAGAAAAATAAATATAAGAAAAAACTAATTATAAATGTGAAAGGACACATGTAAAGGTTACACATTCAGGTCACTATAAAATATTCTCTGCCTCTGAACCTTTTATCTTTAAAAATCACTTGACTGTAACCAATTGAAGTTATTTTTTCCTTAAGCATCCTTACATGGACATCTTAGAAAAGTTCTCTTACATTTTTTGAAAATCACTATGTACAAAGTAATAAGCACTTATTATATCATGGAGTGTATAAAAAGCAACCAACTTTGCACTCCTTAGTTAATAATTCAGCATATCATTACGCATAAAAAGAATTTAATGTCTTCTTCTAAAAATCTGTTGCCTCTGAGCGGATTAGGAGTCACAGTAATTCTAAAGGGCAGAAAAGAACAGCCCTAGAAAGTTTCCAGGCTGTAATTCTTCAGGGAAGCAAACTCGCACATATTTTTGCTCACGTCCTCACCCCCACCCAAGAGTCACTGGTGGTGTTGAACCACTGCTCATTTGGTTGGCCATGGAGCACTTTTAGCTTGGCCCCTTCATCTTACTCCACTATGCCAAGTTAGCTTGAAAAAAAAGGTGAATGTAAAACAAAATTGTCATTCACTAACCTCTGAGTTATCAAAGTAGCTCTCAAATATATTTGTTTAAACAAGAAACAATTTTTTATTGTTTTTTTTTTCTATTTTTTGGGGGGGCATCACTGCTCTCCGGCGGTGGGAGTAGGAGGCCCAGCCCCACTGCTGGAATTGAACCTCCGTCCCAGTGGGCTGCAGTCCCGCGCACAACCACTACGCCACCAGGGCTCAGCCCCAAGAAACAATTTTTTAAAGCTTTTCTATATAAAAAAAAACAAGAAACAGATTATATTATGCTAGCAAATGTGCTTAATAGGAATCTCTTTGTCTCTGCCACTACATTATTTATACTATTTAATGATCACTTTGTTCAATATTATTTTTGGATTAGATTATTTTTTTAATCACATGTAGTAACTTTTAAATTGTCTTTAATATAAATAACATCAAAGAGTGGAAAGTCTCTGATAATCCTCCTCTACAACTGCAAGCTAAATGATAATCTTATAAAAGTATTTAAGAATACAAGCATGTAATTTACTTTTTTTTACAGGTCAGTTAATAAGTCAATTACTATTCACTCAAGTTAAAAAAAAGGGTAGCTTGTTATAAAGAGCTGTAAGAGGGCTGAGCCCCAGTGGTGTAGTGATTGAGTGCGGGACTGCCGGCCACTGGCTGGGTGGTTCAAATCCAGCAGCAGCTCTCCAGGAGCAAGGCTGGTCCTCCCACTCCCACCAGAGGGCTGTGATGTCCTCCCCCCCCCCCAAAAAAAACAAACAAACTGTAAGAGCACCCAATAAAATGTTTAAAAAAAAAAAAGAGCGTTGGTGACATGTGTGTGGGGGGTGGTGTTTAGGTATCGGGCCGCAAACCCCAAGCTCACCAGTTCCAATCGGCCAGCAGCTGGGGGAGAAAGATGAGGCTGTCGCCTGAGAGAAGACTTCGGGTCTCAGAAACCCTACACAGGAGGGCTGCTGTGATTTGCACCTGACTTTATATAGTGGAGTTTCTTAAGCAAAGGGGGGCAAGAGCTCAGCTGGGACATCCGTAAATCACAGTATGTCGTCTTCGGTAGCACACATCACACTGGAGGACGGTCTTCCTTTAAATCAGGGTCACCCAACCGTACCCGCACGAGGGCAAAAAACACACGACCAGACTCTGAACACAAAACGGGGGCACAACAGCATTTTTCTTCAGAAGGGCTTCACCAAATCTCAAGCCCACCACCGCAATGACTCATAATGCTAATCAATCCCTTATGCAAAGCAACAAGGTCGTGGAGAGTAAAGTAAGAAGCAGTCCACGAACATTCTGGGACATTGCCCCGTCCCCTTCCGCCAAGAGCCTCTCCTTTCACCAGCGACTACTTCGGTCAGCCGACAGCACCAGCCTGGGTCCTCCCTGCGAGGTGCGCAGCAGGGATAAGACTTGATGCTGGGCGTCTCACGGATCTTGGGGGAGGGGAGAGGTTGTCCCTAGCATTCGGTCGCAGTTTGGGGGAATAAACCAAAGCTCGGTCACTGCCGCGGCATCGAGGCCGAGTCACAGCGTCCCCGTCAGTGCCCGCCACGCTTAGTCTTGGCGGGAGCAGAGAGCCCCGGCTTGGGGGTTGGGAACACGCGTCGGCAGCCGGCATCCCGCGCCCCACGCGCGCCTCACCGATGGTGTCCACGCGGTGCGTGAGGAGCAGCGTCCGCGAACCACAGCGAGCGGCGGCGGCGGCCGCTTCCGTCCCGGCATGGCCCCCGCCGATGACGACCACCTCAAAGCGCGGGGAGCCGGGCGCCCCGCTCTCCCCGTGGAACCGAGCGAGCGCAAGGCGCGGCTTGGTGAAGAAGCCCGCGACCCGGCGACCGCGGTTTCGGAGGGAGAACATAGTGCGAGGAGCCGGTTCCGACACGACAGAAGCGCAGGGCCTCGGGCGAGGACCTAGTCAGAGTCTGCAGGGCGCAGCCATCTTGCTGACGTCAGAGGGCGGCCCGGCTACGTCCAGCGTGGCGGCTGATAGGAGGGCCGGACGCGCGTGGGCGGGGCCTCGTGGGCCACCTTGGTACAGGTTAATTAACTGGGCGCTGCGTGAGGGGCGCTATGCGAAGGCCATCTTTGGTATTTTACTTGCCCACCCAGGAACAGTGTATTAGTTCATTTGCCTTGCCAGATTCTTTGAATTTCTCGTACACTATCTCCTTGATTCTGTTTGCCTCTTAAGCTTAGTCTGAAAATAGGAATAGAGTACCACGGAGTTAGATCTGTGAACAAGGGATTCATGATGTCCAAGCCGGGGAATCAGCTGACTGGACATTAAGGGTTCAACTTTTTGGAATTGCATCCTTACATCCTCAGTGATAGTTTGATTGTTCAGATCATTAAAGTCCATCAATATTATAAAAGTTCATGAAGAATTTTTAATGGTTTTATTGGCATATGAATCACATAACATATAATTCAGTAGTTCAGATTTTTAAAGTTGGATGGTCATCACCACAATCAATTTTAGAGCATTTTCTGTTTTCTGTTTTTTTTTTTTTGGGGGGGGGGCATCACTGCCCTCTGGTGGAAGTGGGAGGCCCAGAGCATTTTCTTAACACACAAAAACCTCGATTCAAAAAAGCAGAGAATATTAGAAAAAACTAGAGAAATTTTTAAACGGGCTAAAGGAGAGGTCAAGTGATAAAGTGTTAAGTTTCAACCTAACCACATATAAAATAATCCACTTTCCAATGCACGCTGTCTGACAGCAAGGCTATTCATCTCTCGGTCTCTAAGCAGAGGGCACTGGCCAGAAACGTAATCCACATGGGAATTCTACACATGATTTTAGCCTTTCATTGTCATTCAAACTGGGTGCTCAGAATTTAAATCTTTTTTTTTTTTTTTTGTGGGCATCACTGCCCCGGTGGGAGTGGCAGACCCAGCCTTGCTCCTGGAGAGCGGCTGTTGGATTTGAACCCCCAGCCCTGTGGGCTCTAGTCCCGCATACAACCACTACCCCACAAGGGCTTAAATTAGAATTTAAGCTCTAATACTGTTCCCTTCTTCAGCCACTAACTGTCATAGAGTCAATGCTGATTCACAAAACCCCCTTTGTGGGTTTCAGAGACTAGTTGCTTATGGGAGGAGGAAGTCCAGTCTTTCTCCCTCAGAGTAGCTGGTGGTTTTAAACTGCCAACCACGCTGTTCACAGATCAAGGTGTAACCGCTACACCAACAGGACTCTTTCTTCAGCCTTAGATTTTATTCTTATTATTTTTAACTGTTGAGTTGGCACTTCATCCACATGTCATACAATTCAACAATTCAATCATATCAAGAAGTTGTGCAATTATCACCACATTGATTTCGTAATATTTTCTTCTTTCTTATACACATTGTTATTCTTGCAATTAGTTTAAAAATGGCACCAAAAATGTTCACAAAACATTCTCCAATTCAACAATGTCTGCATGTATAATTCAGTGCCATTGGTTACACTCTTCCTGTTATACAAACATTATTGATATCCTTTTTCCAAATAATTCCATCACCATTAACATAAACTAGTGCCCCCCAAGCAAAAACTCCTGCTCCTTCACCCACAGTAACTATTAGTCAAGTTTAGTTTCCTTTAAAATTTTTTCCTTTCCTTTTTTAAAAAAGTCGTTCTCTTGATATAACATTCACACATCATACGTTTTTATAGTTAAATTGCTTTAAAAAGAGGTTTATATTATCATTAGTCAGTTCTAATTCTAGCATATGTACCGCTGAAGCAAGCACCATTGCAGTCAGTTCTAATGTTCCCTCTCCCCTCCTGAATTCACTGTTTGTTCCCCAACCCCCCACCCCGCCCACCCTCATCCCAATAAACTACTGCATCAGTTGTCTTTATGCATCCACTCCCTCTGTGCTCCACAAGCTGGAAAACCCAACAGAACAATAAAAAACAAATGGCAAAGAAGAACATAACATATGCTATAATGTGAATAATAATATAAAGATAAAATACAAATAAAGAATAAGAAAGAGAGACCATCAGTGGTATTTAAAAAGTCAGAGAAGAGATTTCTGAAAACCATGGCTCGAGTCACCCTGATCAAGTTTATAATAATCTTGTGATTGTACTGCAGTTCAAGTCTGCCTCCTGTGGCTAGGGGGACCCTGTGTGAGGCAGACTAGACTAGATACTCTGCAGGTGGACTTTGGGGTCTCACGGTCCTCCGTCGCCTTCTATAAATCGAGTGTGCATAAATGAAACTCTAGTTTCCCTTCATCTCATTTTGATTCTGTTATCTTCATCTTTGGGTCACCTAGGCTGGTGGGCTTCTTCCATGAGCTGACACCTCACTTAGATGGCTGCTTGTTGTAAGACAAGTCTTTAAGACTCCAGATGCCATACTCTCTGAGAGCCAGCTGGACCATCTTGTGACTTCACCATACTTTGTTATAACATGTCAGTGTTCTCTTCAAGAGGACCAGTGTGGAGTAGAGCTTCTTTCTAAGAACGAATTATGTTAGATTAGAGATGCAATTAAGTTGAAGCTCCGAATCCATTCATATATCCATGGCTAATATCTGCCCTTCCGTTACTTTACAGATAGCATTATCCATTTGTGTGGAATGCCACAACTCATCTAGCTGGGGCACATGGTACTTCCACTGGTTGTATTCATGAAGCCTTTTGACTAACACTAGACAATTCAATTAAAATCAGTTTCTGCGGAATTACACCGCTCTTTTTACATACACAGCTCCAAGACTTCTGTTTTTCTAGCTACTCTCAATTGTCAACCCAAATGTTTTTTTTTTTCAATCCAGATTTTTTACAGGTGCCTGTTATTTAATTACTAGAGGTCTTAGGAACCACAGGGGTGTTTTTCTATGTCAGTGGTTCTCAACCTTCCTGATGCCTTTAAGACTCCTGACCCTTTAAGACTCCTTTGGAGTTTCGGGGAGGAGATGGGCCAGCCAGGGTGCAGTGAAGTAGTGATAAAACTAACAACTTTCCTCTAGTTCTTGAAAGCTTCCTCTCCCCTTTCCCTTCTCTCCCTCCCCCCCAACTCTCACGACCCCAATTCTGCCTACAAATCCTGCTGGACTAGAAGAGGTACACTGGTACAGATGGGAACTAGAAATACAGGGGACCCAGGACAGATGAACCCCTCAGGACCAGTAGTGAGAGTGGAGTTGCTGGATGGGTGGAGGGAAGGTGGGGTAGAGAGGGGGAGCCAACCACAAGAATCTACACATAACCTCCTATCTGGAGGATGGTCATCGTCGGAGTGGGCGAGGGGAGACGTTAGGCAATGTAAGATATGACAAAATAATAACAATTTATAAAGTAATGAGGGGTAGTAGGGCAAAGGGGAACGGGGAGGAGGAGCGATGAATAGCTGACATCAGGGGCTTAGGTGGGAAAGCAGAGATTTGGAGAATGATGACAACAGCAGGCAGGCGAATGGGGCATAGCACAGTGTATGTATGTATGTATTGTGATAGGTGATGTACAAGCCCCAATAAAATGATAAAAAAAAATACAGTTTCTCTTGAAGGTAAACAGTCATCTAGCTCAGAAGCAACAAAGCCTACATGGAAAAAGCACACCCGCCTGTGTGATCACGAGGTGCTGAAGGGATCAGGTAACAGGCCACAAAGAACAACAACAACAACAACAACAAAAAATCAAATCATTGTGAATGAGAGGGAGTGCAGACTGGGGACCCAAGGCCCATCTGTAGGCAACTGGACATCCCCTTACAGAAGAGTCACGGGAAGGAGACGAGCCAGTCAGGGTGCAATGTAGCGACGATGAAGCCTTCCTTGAGTTCTTTAATGCTTCCCTCCTCCCCCACTAGCATGATCCCAATTCTGCTTTACAAATCCTGCTAGCCCAGAGTAAGTACAGATAGGAACTGGTACAGATAAGAACTGGGAACACAAGCATCCAAGACAAGATCCCTGAAGAACCAGTGGTGAGAGTGGCAATACTGGGAGGGTGGAGAGGGGGTGGGGGGGAAAAGGGGAACCTATTACCAGGAGCTGCATATGACTTCCTCCCTGGGGGATGGATAACAGAAAAGTGGGTGGAGATATGTAAGTGGGTGTAAGATACGACAAAATAGTAATTTATAAATTATCAAGGGTTCGGGCTGAGCCCCGGTGGCGTAGTGGTTGTGCGCGGGACTGCGGCC
>PVJH01039821.1:0-16128 GCA_004026705.1 Nesogale talazaci | reverse complement strand
CAGATGGACATCGGGTGCCTACTTAAGTCTTCCCTCGGCACAAGAACACTTTGTTCTAATAACCTGGTACTCTGTGATACTCACCTTCCTGACAAGATCGCTGAAGACAAAGTGGGTGCATAAGCAAATATGCTGAAGACAGCTGATGGTGCCCGGCTATTACAAGATATAGCCCCTGGGATCTTAAAGACTTGGACTTGAATAAGCGGCCCTCTAGAAGGGGATGGCCCCAAAAAGCCCACCTGGAAGAACTACATCAGCCCGTGTGAGCATGAGGTGTTGAGGGGGATCAGAAGAAAAAAAAAACAAAGTTACATCAATGTGAAGGAGAGGTGTTGGAGAGGAGATCCAAGGTCCATCTGAGGATGATTGGACATCCCCTCACAGAGGGGTGTTTCAGTCAGGGTGCAGCTTAGCATGAATGAACCACACAGCATTCCCGTAGTTCTTTAATGCTCCCCCCACTATCATGACCCAGTTCTCCCTCACAAATCCTGCTAGACCAAAGTATGTCGTACATTGGTGCAGATAAGAGCTTTGGACTGCCAGAAGCCAGGACAGATAAAGCCCTCAGAAATGGTAATGGGAATATCCACACTATGAGGGTAGCAGGAAAAGGTAGAACAGAGAGCAATGATGGGTGCATAGCCACCCCCACTCCACCCCGAGGGGGATGAACACAGAAACACGGGTGAAGGGATACAGAGGATGGTGTAAGATATGAAAAAAATGGGCTGAGCCCCGGTGGCGTAGTGGTTGTGCGGGGGACTGCGGCCCACTAGGACGGAGGTTCAATTCCAGCAGTGGCGCTGGGCCTCCTACTCCCACCGCCGGAGAGCAGTAATGCCCCCCCCCCAAAAAAAAGATATGAAAAAAATAATAATGGTATATATTTTATCAAGGATTTCTGAGTGTGGGAGGGTGGGGAGGGAGAGAAAAAAAAGGAGCTGATAATAAAGGCTCAAGCAGAAAGATAATTTTTTAATTTTTTTTAATTTGGGGGGCATCACTGCCCTCTGATGGTGGGAGTAGGAGGCCCAGCCTTTGCTTCTGTGGAGCTCCTGCTGGAATTGAACCTCCATCCCAGTGGGCCGCAGTCCCGCGCACAGCCACTATGTCATCGGGGTTCAGCCCAAGATCATTTTTTTGGGGTGGGCATCACTGCCCCCTGGTGGGAGTAGGAGGCCCAGTCTTGGTCCTGGAGAGCTTCTGCTGGATTTGAACCGCCAACCCTGTTGGCCGCAGTCCTGCACACAACCACAACACCACCGGGGCTCAGCCCTCAGCCAAGATCATTTTTTAATACAACTTTCCTCTTGTTCTTTAATACTTCCTCCCCCCACTATCATGATCCCAATTCTACCTTACAAATTCGGCTAGACCAGGGGATGTACACTGGTACAGATAGAATATGGAAACACAGGGAATCCAAGACAGATGAATCCCTCAGGACCAGTGGTGAGAGTGATGATACCAGGAGGGTGGAGGGAAGGTTGGATAGAAAGGGGGAACCGATTACAAGGATCTACATATAACCTCCTCCCTGGGAGACAGACAACAGAAAAGTGGGTGAAGGGAGACATCTGACAGTATAAGACATGACAAAATCATAATAATTTATAAATTATCAAGGGTTTGTGAGGGGGGCAGGGAGGGAGGGAAAAATGAGGAACTGATACCAAGAGCTCAAGTAGAAAGCAAATGTTTTGAGAATGATGATGGCAACAAATGCACAAATGTGCTTGACCCATGGATGGGATGGATTGTGATAAGTGCTGCATGATCCACCAATAAAATGATTGGGGAAAAAAACCCAAACAACTATGGCAACATATGGCCAAGTTTGCTTGATATAATTGATTTATGCATTGTTCTAGTATCTGTAAGTGCCCCCAATAAAATGATTCAAAATTTAAGAACAAAATGAGTCTGGGAGACTCCCAGGAGTGGTTCTTCCTCCTCCTGCGGTGTCCACTCGGCGTGGGACCGACCATATGGCAGTTTGCTTGTTTCTAAGACTTCAAGAAGGTCTGCAAGCGGCACCAACCCACACAGCTAGAAAGTGGTAGAACTGGATCCAAACCCACTTGAATGGTGACTTTAGAGCTGGCTCAGGTTGACCTGTGGAGAGGGGGCTGTGGTGTGGGCTGGCTTCACCAGACCCGGGGGAATTCAGGGCCTCCCTGTGTCCAGCGATCTCCAGTTCAGCGTTTGGAAGGCCCTTGGGTGACTCAGGGCTCAAGAGCCCCAGGGAGACCGAGGCACCGAGCCCCTGTTTGCGCTCCCTGCCGCTCAGTGTCAACCGTCCGGCATGCAGCTCTGCCGTGAGGCTGGTCTGGGGCGCAGACTGCTGGCTTCCTGGAGGAGCGTCCAGATCCCTGGTTACCAAACTGGGTGCTGGAATGATCCAGAGAGATAGCAAAATGAGAGTGTTACTCTTTATCCTGGACTCTGGACTGCAGTACCAACATTTTTCATTGCCAGAGGAGCCTTGAGTAATCTTTATTTTTCTCCCCTGAAAAGGGGACTGTCGGGAATCCAGAGTCTAGTTCAGGGTGGGTTTTCTATTCTGGTCTCTTTCTGTCTCCTGCTCACTCCCCGCTGGCAGTTGCCCAAACACAAGCAGTCCTGCCTGGAGGCTCGAGCCTCGGTGTGGCAGGTGGAGAGAGGGAAGTGGGATGCTTGAGCCAGACATCTGCTGCCAGCCCTCCTCAGAGGCCCCGACTCTCCCCCGCTCACACACAGACTCAAAGAGAGGAGGGGCCGGGCATGGGCAGGGTTCCCTCCAGCAAAGAGGTGGGAGGGGGTGGAAAAGGACCTCATTTGGATGATGACATCACCGGGCCCCTGGGGACCCTTAGCTTCCGGCGGGAAGGGCCACCAGTGAGCTGTCTGAGGCCTCCTGCAGGGACCAAGCTGCCCAACCAGGCGCTGGTGTCTGAGAAAAAAAGGCCGACCTGATTGTGAGTCCAAGTGAAAGCACCCGGGCAGTGTGTGTGCCCGCGGCTGTGCACACACGTGTCCTGGGGAGTGTGAGCGAAGCTGAGTGTGCAACAGGGTCAGCCTGTGAGTTGGGGAGGGGGCACGGTCTGTCACCAGGGTGGCAGTGAATGTGACTGAGCACCGGGGTGAAGCTGGGAGTGGCTACGAGGGCAGACAATGGCACGTGGGTGCGGGACAATGCACACAAGCACAGAAGGCAGTGTGGATTGCATGGAAACTTCCAGAAGATGCTGGGTTCAAGCTTTGCTCTAGTGCTGACCAGCTCTGTGCCTTTGAACAGAGTCCTCTCTGAGTCTCAGTTTCCACTTCCTGGATTCGGGGCTGGGGAAAGGGGAACTCCCTCACAGGCCACGCTGGTGACAAGTGCAGGCATGCATACAGCCACTGTCCCCCTGTCCCCTGGAAGATCCTGGAGCCCTTTCCATCCTGTACCTGGCCCCCTCACCCTCAAGCCCACTCCCCGCTCAGACAGGCCCTCAGCTGGGGTGCCGTGAGGTCTCTGGGTTTCAGTCCACCTAGGGGGGGTTCTGGAGCCTAGGCTCAGGGCTGGTCCAGGGTGCTGCCACACCTGTCCTTTTCAACTCCCCTCTTTGACTCAGGACCCCACCCCCACCCCCCCACCCCGCTCCCCCAGCACCAGCCCCTCGTGCTTGGCTCCACATTTCTGGTCCATCTTCCTGTAACACCCAGCCCTCCCCACCCGCTCCAGACACTGCTGCTCCTGCATCACCCACCCCTACCCTGCTGCTCCTGTGGGGGTCTGTGGAAGTGGGGACCAGAACCAGAGACTCATTCATGTTCCCCTTTGACCTTGTCCAGACAGGCGAGGGTTCTAGGCCCTGGACCTGCTGTCCCATGGTGGCGTGCATGTCCCGATGAGGCTGGAAGATCAGCCCCCGGTGGGTTCACCGATAGAGAACGGGCTTCAGCAGAACTAGCCGACCCAGACAGGCCACCAAGGCGGGCCTGGCGACGGAGTTCTATTCGCCAGTGGAACCCTGGGGATCACAGCGGAGGGCACTTACTGACTGACGTGCTTGTGTCAGACCTCTCGTCAACAGGGATCAGTGGGTGAAGGAGAGGGGCCGTGGGGACCTGGAAGACCCTCAGGGAGTGGCTGGGCACACAGCCGCCACGGTGGACTTGGACATGCTCGAGGTCCCAAGGACGATGGGGATTGGCTCACGGTCCGCTCTGCTGCAGCGGCCCAGGCTGTCGCTGCCACACAGAGTCCACTCACGCGGTCAGAGACCCACCCACTTGAAGCCTCTCCCGAACAGAGCTGGGGTCTCCAGTGGGCAGTTGCCCACTTCAGCAGAAGAATCAGGCGTTGTATGTCGTCGAGTCAATTCCAACTTAGAGCAGTCTGATAGGACAGAGTCTAACGGTCCCAGGAGGAGAGCACCGGAAGCCACCAAGTACCAGAGGGAACCAAGCACCAGAGGGAACCAAGCACCAAGCCATCAGTAGTCCTGATGCAAGAGGGTCCATCAAAGCTCCACTCGTGACTGTTGAGTCAGAGAGACCCTGTGTCGAACTTCCCCAGAGGGTTTCACAAGACTATATACACATCCTTATGGAAGCAGCCACATCTTTCTCTCATAGCGTGGCTGGTGGAGAGAACGACCCTTAGTTCAGTGAGCTGCTGAGTGTGCCGTCACCGCACCTCCCAGACTCCTTGAAGGAAGAAACCATACTCCAGTGGGTGAAGAAGATGTCAGAGAGGGTAAGATAGAACAGGATAATAGTAATTAATAAATTATCAAGGGTTCATGGGGGAGGGAAGGGAAAATGAGACCAGGGGCTCAAGTAGAAAGCAAGTGTTTTGAGAATGTTGAGGGAAACAAATGTACAAAAGTGTACACATTGTGTCTTTTTTTGGGGGGGGGCATCACTGCTCTCCGGTGGTGGGAGTAGGAGGCCCAGCCCCACTGCTGGAATTGAACCTCCGTCCAAATGGGTCGCAGTCCTGCACACAACCACTACGCCACCGGGGCTCAGCCCTGGATATTGTATCTTTGTTTTCTGGGCATCACTGCTCTCTGGTGGTGGGAGTAGGAGGCCCAGCCCCACTGCTGGAATTGAACCTCTGTCCCAGTGGGCCGCAGTCCCGCACACAACCACCACGCCACCGGGGCTCAGCCCTTTTTTTTTGGGGGGGGGGGCAAGACTTTAACTCTTTAAAGGAGTAGAAACCTCATCTTTCTCTTGAGAAGTAGTTGGTGATTTTGAACTGCTAACCTTGTGGTTACCAGCCTCGAGGTTCTTCAAAGAACCAACAATGGACCTTTCTGTTAATGCACCAAGATTGAAAATCGCGCGCGCGCACACACGCACGAGATTGAAATCCACTGGTCATGTTTCCTAAATTCTTTGATGATAGGCATCACCTGTGATGCTTGTTAACAAATACCTTCCCAGGTTCCCTTTCCTGAAAGTCCTGATTCTGGGACGGAGCTCAGGAATATGACGCTTCAGTAATTTGCCCAGGTGATTCTTCGAATGGAGGGATTGTGGAGACACTAGCCTGGACAATCAGTTACAGACCTGGAGTAGGACTAGGGTGAAAGACTGAAGAACTAGAAGCTGTAACTAGAGCTTAGATTAGGAGATGAAGGACAAACGTCAAACCCAGAAGGGAGAGAAGGAACCTTACAAACCATGATAAAGAGATTTGATTTAATTTGATCAATGAGGAACCAACCACTGGAGGGTTTTAAGTAGGAAGTGGCATATATATTTATTTATTTATTTATTTATTTATTATTTATTTATTTTTTTTAAGGCATCACTGCCCTGGTGGTAGGAGTAGGAGGCCCAGCCTTTGCTCCTCGGAGCCGGAATCGAACCTCCATCCCAGTGGGCCGCAGTCCCGCGCACAACCACTACGCCACCGGGGCTCAGCCCCAGCATATATATTATAAAGAAGAATTTATATCTATTCTGCTTGCGACCATGTGAGGAACAGACTGGAATATCAGACCCCAGTCAGGCGAGCAGGGAGGCCATAGAGAGAGAGCAGTTCCGAACCTGGGAGACAACCGTGATCCATCAGCTAGGAGACAAAGAAGGAGGGGGCTAAAGAATGACCCCTGGGTCAACTGCCGGCTTGATACCGGAATGGAAAAGTACCCACACGTCACCGTGAACTCCCTGTCACACTTGGTCAGTCCCTACGTGGCTAGGGTGGGGGAGAACAACAGGAAGCAACCTGGACTGAGTTCTGGAATTGAGAGCGTAGAAGCTCTTCTTCTTGGGTGACCCTGGAAGACCCCGATCAGCAGTTGTCATGACTGGGGATTTGGACTTCTGAACACCCGAGCTGTCTACACTCTCCCTCTCCCTGATATAGAAGCCAAGATGAAGGGAAATCTTGGTCCCCAAATCACCCTGGCCCTTAATTCTTGCCCAAACAACTCCCATGGTGGACATTAAGTATCCCCAGGGACCTTCCCCAGGCCAGTCCTCCTGGCTTGACCCACTGGTTCCATCCTGCTCTGGACTGGCCTCCTCCTCCCCTTCTCCGCACCTCCTCCCTCACGCCCTGCCATGGAGTTCTGGTCACCTCTCAGGCCATCGCCTTGAGGACTTCATTTCTCTCTGCTCGCAGCTGGCTGCTGGTTCAACATCCCCTTGACCCAGGTGCTCCCCTGCAGTCCCCAGACTGCTGTGCCATGTCTTGCACTCACATAGCACCTTGTAT
Organism: Nesogale talazaci; assembly: GCA_004026705.1. Taxonomy (NCBI): domain Eukaryota; kingdom Metazoa; phylum Chordata; class Mammalia; order Afrosoricida; family Tenrecidae; genus Nesogale; species Nesogale talazaci. Next base: position 9,422 of record PVJH01039821.1, on the reverse strand, counting down.
GGTACCAGCGAGCATTAGCGCTGAGAGTCAAGTTGTGTTCACCAGGACAGAAGGGCCATTTTATCAGTAGTATTTATCATCACTGTTTTCAACATCTGGTAGACGCTATGTTCTGGGTACCAAACTAAAGACTTTCTCCACATATTAGTTCAGAGCATGATCCCCAAGAGCTAAGTTCCTCTTATTTCAATGAATGGATAAAGAAACAGAGGCAAACTATTAACTGGCTTGCCAAGGCCACCAGGCTAGGAAGGAGTCCAGTCGGGCGGAGAATCCTGGTGCCTCCTCGGACTCCGGAGGAGCTGCCTGTCGCCACGGTGCGACAGAGTCTCGCAGGAGTTCCCTTGCCCGCTCAGAGCCACCATAAAGGCTTCATGGTCGTGACCTAGGACCAGGATCAGAGCTTGATTCCTCCCAGAGCACCGTGTCACGCCGGGGATGAGGCTCGTGGCCAGCCAAAGTGAGGTGGGGAACAGGAGGTGCTAATAGAGAGAACTGTACCGCAGTCGAAACAGTTGGGAAGTGGGATTGAGAAGGACCGAGGTTCAGTCTGTCCTGTCCCTTGTCTGAGCGAAGCTAGCTAGGCCTTCAGCCGCTGAGCTTCAGTTTGTTCATCTGGGACTGGGGGACAGCTGCAGAAGCGCCCCCTCCGATTTGTTATAAAGAGCAAATCAAGAAAGGGCCGAGATTTTATCATCTGCCCAGGGCAGCCCAGTGCCGGCGCTGGTCACCCCCAGGAATCACTCCACATTCACATGAGAATTGCTGGGATCGGATCTGAGGGTGCCGGTAAAGCCTGGAGGGAGCCCCTGGGTCTGAGCTTCTTCCCAAGTTGACACATTGCAGTCCAACAAGAGCCCGGTCCACTTGCCACTCGGACCTCCCATTCAGCTTTCGTGTTCTTTCTGCAGCTGTGGCTTGGGCCTGGCCATCTTTCCTAACCTCTGCACCATGAGGACCTCCAGCCCTTCCAGTTGGGACAGCCGCTCAGTTCTTACTCTCCAGGGACGCTCAACTAGAAGAGGCATCCCTGTGATGTTTTCCTGAGTCTAACTGCCCCCCTTTCCTGCAGCGGAGCACATGCTGGTGCCCGTGTTTGTGCACATCCAATCCCACGATGGAGCTACTCTTCACTAATTCATTCAATGCACCTCACGACAATTTCTTTTCCATGTCAAGGAGCCCTATTCATTTATGAGGACTGCAGTGACTGAGTACCACAAACTGTGTGGCTTGTGTTATTCCTTGACAGTCCTGGGAGCCAGAAGCTTGAAGTCAAAATGCCGGCAGGGCAGTGTTCCCGCTGCAGACTCTGGGATACAAACCCTCTTGCTCTGTCTAGCCCCTGGTGCTAGCGCTCCAGCCTTGACTTGTGGACACCTCACTTCAATCGCTCTCCTTCCACCTTCACATGGCCACCTTCCCATGTGTCCCTCTCTGTGTCCGAAGGTCCCTCTACTTATAAGGCCCCCCACCCCCCAAGTCTCCTATGACTTCATTTTAACGTGAGTCCATCTGCGCAGACCCTAGTTCCAGATAAATGACATCAAGTTCCAGGTGACAATGCATTTGAGGGAGACACTCTTCATCCAGGACATGGCCATGAAAGAATCCTTGCTTTAGCCAATAGCAATGAATCACCATTTCCAAATCCAGAGGACGCAATGGTTGGTCAGTGTGCTTCCAGCTCCTGTCCTCCGTTTCTACATGCTTACCTGTGTATTTTACATACATGGACACTTAATACTTCCTGTTTTTTCACTGACACCAACTTCTTTGTCTGATTTTTCAAATGAAAAATATGGTTTGGAACAAAATATGGCTTGGAGACCTTCCTATCAATATAGAGAGATAAGCTAATTATTTTTAACCAGCTACATATCAATTATTTCCTAGCACATAGGTGCTAATTTTCACTGACCATTGTCCTGCCAGCGGACTGTTTGAACATGCGGTCTGAGTTCCAGTGGGCATGCATGACTATTTCCTTAGAGATAGAATTGCTTGTGCAAAGATGGGCCTAGTGAATTTGAACAAAGATGCCGAAGTACTCTACAAAATGACTGAGCTGGCATGTGGAGTCAGTAAGGGTGGATGGAGGGACTCTCTCACACGCACTCTAGCCGACATTGGATCCTGTCGGGCTCTTGAAGTCCTGCGCATCTAATCGATCCAGCAGAGACACATCCAAGGTTTGTTCTTGAGTGTGCTTCTCTAATGGCTAGCGCATGTCTCTAAGGCTGAACACCTTGCTCAAAGTGTATTGGACATTTGGGGATTTCTTTCTCTGTGAATAGCCTGTTCGTGTATTTTGCCCAGTTTTCTATTGGGGTTTTCTCTGCAACACTTTTTCTTGTTGGTATATTTCAGTTTTTAGAATTTGAACATTAATCTTTTTTTTTTTTTTTTTAGGCATCACTGCCCTCAAGTGGTGGGAGTAGGAGGCCCAGCCTTTGCTCCTGGGAGCCGGAATTGAACCTCCATCCCAGTGGGCCGCAGTCCCGTGCACAACCACTATGCCACCGGAGCTCAGCCCTAATCTTTTTTATATAAATCATTTTATTGGGGGCTCATACAACTCTCATCACGATCAATACATATGTCAAGTGTATGCAGACCACATTTGCACACGTGTTGCCATCATCACCTAGAAACATCCTCCCTCCACTGAGGCCCCCAGTACCAGCTCCCCATACTTCCCCTCCCTCCCCACTCCTCACACACCACACTCTCTATTATGCAGTGCCCATGGTCTCTTAGTGCACATCAATATCTTCCTTCCTGTTTTGTCTTTTGGGTCTTCCTTTAGATAGCTTTCTCAAATCTGAAGTAACTTCATGCCGACTGGTCTTTTTCTTCTAGAATTTGTAGGGTCTGTTCTGTGTTCTAGACCTCTGGGATCGACCTTGTGAGCGGTGAGAGATGGGAAAGAATCCTTTTCTCCAGCGAAGCTTGGAGACCTCACTGCTACTTCCAGGTAGCTGAACAGTGCATCTGATTTGCGAACAGCAAGATGTTAGTGTTTGCCTTTTTGGATGGACAGAACGGATAAGCTAGGACGGAGTTCTTGGTTGGTAGGGGAGGGGTAGGGATCATTGTCTGGGGATCCCTGCCCAGGGCTCCACAGTGGGCTGGTCTGACCTCTCCCTTCCCTGCTCTTCATAGGAAAACCATTCCAGGCTAAGAGACCAGCAGCTGATCCTCTGAGGAGGAGGGGGAGTTCGGATGGCGCATGGAGGTGTCTGCCTGGTGTCGGCAGACGTCCCGAAACGGTCCTGTCATCCCACACAGGACAGTTTGTCTTCTTAACTCCCTCTCCCCATGAGAATGTCAGTCCCGGCAGGAGAGGGGCCATCCCTTTCATTTCTGAGGCTACCTCGCACCCACACAGAGCTGGAACTCCTTGAGAGAATTTGTAGGCACATGCTTTTATGCCTGTACGTCTGTGTGCTCAGACTCAGGGATGGCAAGGCTGTGCTTCTGGGGGAGCACCTGCCTTTCCCCACAGGCAGGGCTCATGGGACCATGCATCTCTACACAGGTGGTGTCCCAATCGCTCAGACTGTCTGAGTTTGCACGCGCATGTGGACCTCCCTGTGTGTGTGTGTGTGTGTGGTGGGAGCAGTCACACACCTGTGATCTCCCTCCGTTTCCCCCCACTCCACTTCCTCTAGCCAGGGAGCCTTTACGTCTCACAGGTGGGTGGGTACACAGTGAGGACATTGCCATCCTTGTCCTTTCTCCGGGAGAGCTTCATTCTTCTCACCCCTCTGCTTCCCGTTTCCTTCTCTTCTCCCCCCACCCCACTTCCTAATCCACATCTTTCCCCTTCCCCTGTGGTGGGGTGTGGGGAGCTCATCTGAGCTCAGCCTTTGCTGACATGGCCATTTGGGCCCATTAGCTGCCTTCTAATGAGTGACGGCCTTCTCGACCCCCTCCCCCATCCCAACTGGGAGGGAGGAATCAATTAGCTGCCGACACACACACACACACACATCCATAAACACACCCGTATCCCGTACACGTCCATATAGCTTTCTCTTCAGACGAATACCATCCTTCTGAGATCCCTCTTCCCAGTGTCCAGCCCCTGGAGAGATGCCCTGCTCAGTTCAACAAGCAGAGCACCCATGGCCAACACCCTAATCCCACGCACCCCACAGCAGCCTCGGGCGTGCAGCTGGAGTTCAACCCTCGTGTTTTGCAGATGGGCAAACCGAAGCTCAAAAGGAGGAAGGAACTTGTCCATGGACTTTTGATTTATTAGAAGCCAAGCTAGGAGTACTTCCCAGGTCCTCTGACTCCCCATGCACAGCTATTGTGATCCAGAGACACGTTGGAGTAGCCCACAAATGCTTGCTCTCTACCCATGTGCTTGACTGGGTTCGAACCAGTGACACCTGCCTAAGTTGTACACGGAAAGCGATTTCTATCAAGAAAGGACTTACACAGCTGTGGAAATGGGTAAGCCTAGACCGATTCAAGGTCGGATTCTCCTGACTTGAGGAAACAGATGAACAAGAAGCAGAATGATGGTGCAGAGACAGTGGGGTGGGGGTGCGGATGAGGACGCACAGGCTGGTGGATGCAGATGTCCCAAGGCAGTGGAATGAATCCACCAAGGAGGTCTCACCAGGCTGCAACCCGAGTGAAAGGTTGAGCTCTGCTCCAAGAGTGTCTGGTTGGCATAATCCCTAACCATCACTGCCCAGGAGAGCTGTGCTGCTTCAAAGCAAGCTCAAGTTCAGTTGCATAGACAAAGTGGGGGAGGGCAAAGAGTAGGTTCTCAGGCAGATCTTCCTTCTTGGTCCCATAGAATCGACTAGATCTAGAAATTATGGCAAGACAGAGCTTAGCTTGATGTCCTCTCTGACCCTCCCAGGCCTCTCCTGGACTTTCTCTCCCTCCACGGAGGAAACCCTGATGGAAGCTCCCTCTTGTCACATAAGAAGTGGGAAACTTGCTGTGGATCCTGCTGTTAAGAGTGTTCCTTGAGGCCTGGGGAAAGCTAGGGCCTGACCAGCATTCTGGTCCATACGCCAAGTCAGACAAGGACGAGAATTTTGAGGCAGTAAGGACCTAGCTGGAATAGCTCAGGCTAACTGGGCCAGGCACCCTGGCACCCCCCCCCCCCCCCGCCAGCCAACAGCATGGCTACAGCAGCTGGGTCAGCCTGAGACCCAGACATTCCATCTCCTGAGATCCCAAGCTCACTGGGTTGGACTCTGATGGAAAAAGGATTTGAAGATGGGTCTGGAGGATCCTTCTGAAAGCTGAACCAGGAGGGGTCCTGCTAGGAGGGAGGGAGCTGGAATCTAAAGATTCCCTTTCTCCTTTGGAGCTTCACGCCCCCATGTCCTTTCCTGATTCTGTGTCCTTGGCTGGGAAGTCCTATAAGGACTCAAACCTCTCTGGTTGCCCTCTCGATCCTCCTCAAGATCTCACTGACACTTGATGCTATTTGACAAGGGCATGCTGGGAGCCCAGCATTAGCCAATGTGGACCCCACAACAATCTCAACCAAGTTCCTAAGCCACTTGGTGGGCCTTAGGCCAACAAGTCCTCCCCTAGAGTGAACTTCCACAGGGGACCGCTCCCCCACCTGCCCTCGGCAGAACCCCAGTGTGGGGGCTAGTAGAGGCTCTCACCTTACCTGAGTGTGGCTCTGGGGTTGAGGATGCGATGGCCCTCCCAGGCAGATGGAATAGAGGGCCCAGTGGAGGCTTGTGGTCAGACTGGGGCGACCTGGGCTAGCATCTTAACTTCTTATTGTGTACCTGAGTGAGTCCTCCCAGGACCTTCTTCACCTGTCAAATGAAATGAGTGAGAGCTTCTTCACAAGGGTTTTCTGCAAGGATTCAAATCCAGTAGAAAGGTTAGGGTTCAGTAAAGTGACCAGACGTCCCACTTTTGGTGGGACAGTCCTGATTCTAAACAATTTTTCCTGCATCCCATGGCATTTTAAAAAGTCCTGATTTATGGAAAGAATGCAGGACAAGCTAGGGAACGTTGGGAGAACGGGACAGGAATATACCCCTCTTTACCAACGTTAAAATCTGGTCACTTTAGGTTAGGGTCAAGCATTAAAAAAAAACCCAGGTAGAGGGCTGAGCCCCGGTGGCGTAGTGGTTGTGCGCAGGACTGCGGCCCACTGGGACGGAGGTTCAATTCCAGCAGTGGGGCTGGGCCTCCTACTCCCACCACAGGAGAGCAGTGATGCCACCCCCCCAAAAAAAAAAAAAACCCAGGTAGGGCTGAGCACCGGTGGTGAGCCCCGGTGGTGTAGTGGTTGTGCATGGGACTATGGCCCACTGGGCTAGTGGTTCAAATCCACTAGCAGCTCTCCAGGAGCAAGGCTGGGCCACCTACTCCCACCAGAGGGCAGTGATGCAAAAAAAATTAGATTCTTTTAAAAAAAATTATTTAATCATTTTATTGGGGGCTTGTACATCGATTTTCACAATACATAGTTACAGATACTGTGCCAAGCACCTTCACATGCCTGCTTTCGTTAACATTCTCCAAATATCTGCGTTTCCACTCGGGCCCTTGATATCAGTCTCTTTGCCCTCCGTCCTCCCCCCCGCCCTCATTACTTTATAAATTATTATTGTTTTGTCCAGGTAGACTCTTTACTGCCATATATCTGGGTTTGCACAGTCAATTTCCAGAAGGGCAGGGGCAAAGAAGCCCTTAGCAATGGCCCGCTCCGGAATCGGGGGGTAACAGGAAGAGGGAAGGGGATTTTATGTTTCACTGGATACCTATTATATGCTGTTTTAATTTTGCTAAGAGACAAAGACACTCTGACTTAAAGGGGAGGAATGAAGGCAGAGACAAAGCATACCTAGTTATATAGCTAACCTTCTGTTGAGTCCACCGTGGCAACCTTCCTGTTGAGTCTGTTTGGACTCACGGTGACCGGTGACAGAGGAGAACTATCCCATTGGATTTTCCAGGCTACAATCATTATCTGGAGAAAGATGATCTGTTCTGGTTAAGTGGTAACGTCTGGGAAGTCCTAGATAGGATCCTTTTGAGTCAGAATCGACTCACTGGCCAAGGACATAATTGTTAGGGGAGCATCCTGCCAAATCGTTTTCCTGCAGAGTGGCTGGATGGGTTCGAAATGGTGACCTTCCAGCTTCCTTCTGAGTGCTTAACGGTAACTGCTAAGCCACTAGGGCCCCTTCATGGCAGCCTTTCTTATTACCTGGTAAGTCTATAACAATCCCTCCTTCCATGGCCATTGTGTCTACTGTGAAAGGGATTTGTACGTAAATCACTGTGCGCATGTGAGCTATGATTAGCATCTAAGTAATGAGGTGTTTTGGTGCCTAATTACATGTGCGAGCCGACTTGTTCTGCGTGCGAGTAGGTGTGCACATCCAGACAGAGAAGCCTGCACATGTTGCAGGGCGGTCGCTGGACTGTCTAGGTTTAAATCTGGAACCCACGATTACTGGAGACTTGTTGGCTTCTTGTTGCCCCTTGGTCTTCCCATCTTTAGGATGGGGATGATGCCTCGTGCGTGCGCCTGTCCCTTAGGATTGGGCTGCTGCACACTTTGCAATGTGCTCAGCTTGAACAGCTCCCCCACCCTGCACACAAAGGATGTTCCAGACACGTGTGTTTTGACATGTATCTGTGTATACATATGAGGTTTTCTGTCTGTTTTGAGTATTTTTAATCTTAAAGGAAGAGCGGTGTACAGCTAAGTGTATGAAGGGGTACCCTCCTCAAAAAACAACAACAACCAAGAATTATGCTGAGTGGAGCAGAAGTTTCATAGTATGAGATTTCCCCACGAGGCAAGCATCCAGCAACTCGCGCTGAGTTAGTGCACCCAGGGGCATCTCCTGGAAAGGTTCTTTCTGGTCCACAGTGAATTTTTTTGTAAAAGCAGTTTTGTTTGAACTTTGTGTGTGTGTGTGTGTGTGTGTGTGTGTGTGTGATGGGCAACTAAGAGAAGAGTGGGTGGTTGTGAAATTTTGTTTCCTGCTTGGGAAAAAATGCTTCAGGAATTGTTGTGATGTTGAATATAGCTTATAAGGGCAGTGCTATGATAAAAACTCAAGTATGTGGGTGGTTTTCTCATTTCAAAAAAGGCGCAATGGGGCTGAGCCCCGGTGGCCTAGTGGTTGTGCGTGGGACTGCGGCCCACTGGGTTGGAGGTTCACATCCAGCAGCAAGACTGGGCCTCCCACTCCCACCACCACCTACTCCCATCACTGCCCTCCCCCCCAAAAAAAGCAAAAACAATTTGTTTTAAAAAGGCATACTGTTGATTGATGACAAATCTTGTTCTGGATGTCCATCAACTTCCCAAATGGACAAAGATGTTGACTCGTCATGTATTTGAAATTCTTCTCACCAGGTCAGACTGTTGATCAAGCTTTCTATTTAAAGGTTCTGAAAGGATTGCCTAACAGTGTGTGACAAAAAAGACTTGATTTGTGCGCTTGTCAGCAGCACATACACTTAAAAAAAAAAGACTCGATTTGTGACAGATGGGGGACTGGGTTTGCCACCACAGCAAGACAACTACTTACACAGCTATCTCAGTGCATCGGTTTTTGGCAAAAGCCAGCACGCCTCTCTTGCCTCACGCTTCTTACTCGCCGGATCTTGCTCCGTGAGACTTTTCAGTGTCCTCAAATGAAGAGCAACGTGAAAGGACAGCAATCTGACGACCTAGAAGAGGTAAAGAAAAAAATCAAGGGAAGTGCTGTCAGCCATCCAAACAGATGAGTGTGAAAAATGTTACCAAGAATGGAATCGCTAATTTGACAAATGCATTAAGTGTAATGGAGAGCACTTGGAAGGTGATAAGGTTGTTTGGTTAAAAAATTAATATGGAGCAGGGCTGAGCCCCGGTGGCGTAAGCGGTTGAGTGTGGGACTGCAGCCCGTGGGCTTGGCGGTTCAAACCCAGTGGCGGCACTGTGTAGCACCCACAACCCCCAGAGGCAGTGATGCCCAAACAAAACAAACAAACAAACAGAAATTAATATGGAGCTTTGGAAAAAATAATTCCATTTTCTAGGGCTGAGCCCCAATGGCGTAGTGGTTGTGTGCAGAACTGTGGCCCACTGGCTTGGCGGTTCAAATCCAGCAGCAGCTCTCCAAGAGTAAGGCGGGGCCTCCCACTCCCACCAGAGCAGCGATGCCCCCCCCAATAATTCCATTTTCTTGGAGGGGGGTACCCCTTTGTATATAGAGGAAGCACACCAGCCTATGTGATCCAAGGATTGTTAAGCATATCATTCAAATCTCAAGGAGGGGATGTTATCAGAGCTTATATTGTGAACACACGGTTTACAGAAGGTTTAGAGTGGAAGCCCAAAATTCATTTGCAGGGTCCACACATGGGTTAACCCTCTGTCGAATGCCCTCTGTTCATAAATGAGGGACATAAATAGC
>PVJH01039820.1:0-16146 GCA_004026705.1 Nesogale talazaci | reverse complement strand
CCTCCTAACATGGTTAAAGCTTCTGTTCTACATACTAGTTCCTTGCAGAATTCCCAGGGTCTCTCAAGCTTGCGTGCAGCCACACAAGGCACAGCGAGTCCATTCACCTGGATCTGCAGGAGGATAAGAGTGGGTGACAGGAGAGGTAGAAGGAATGCGTGACTGGTGGTCCTTTGTCATGAGACTGGAGGACCTGGATAATGTCCAGCTACAACCCCTGAGCATCTTGACTAAAGAGCCCGTAGGAGAATATTGGATCGGGGGTGGGGTGGGGGCGGGTGGAGGTAGATGTAGGACAGAATTTCCAAATCTCATGGATTCCAGAAATTCTGTAGCCACAGAGGCTGGCTAATCCACCCCCCCCCCAAACTATTATCCTGAGATCATCGTTAAACCTGAAGTCAAAGGTATGCCCTGAAGTGTTCTCAAAATCAAGCAACTGAATAAAAAAATGTCTGCCGGGAGCACTAGCCTCTTTCAGTGACTGTCTGGTTGGTATCACACTGACAAGGGCAGCTTGACGGTTCGGTAAGGACCTCAGAAGGCAGTCAGTGATGTGAAAGTCTGAGGAAAGACTCAGAAAAGAGGGCGGGCAAGGACGGTCTCTTCATTCGTTGGTGTCACTGAATCCCACCCGAAAAAACGGGTGGATCCGCAAATGGTTTGCTATATGTAGTCTCAATGGGAGTCACGAAATAAATGAAATGAAAAAACAGCAGAAGAAGGAACGGAGTAGGAGCATTGACCAGGCAGGGTGGGGGTGGGGGTGTCCCTGGGTGGCGCACATTATTAATGAGCGGATGGCTGATCATGGGAAGGCTGAAGGTTTAAGTCCATCGAGAGGAGGGGCCGCAGAAGAAAGACCTGGTGAGCTAAGTCAGGAAGAGCCCAGTCTTTGAAAAATCTTCTGGAGTTCAGCTCTGCCTTGGGTTGGGGTTGACTCTGCTACTAGCTGACTGGGGGTGGGGGGTGGGGACGGGGTGGTGAGAGCTGTGCTGGGCAGGTGGCAAGAGCTTGAGGAATGGCAGCCTCGTATCCCTGCGTCACAACCAAAGGGAACAAGGGCGTCACCTCTAAACACATGCATCCCCAGTCGGGGTTGGAGGAGGTGGAAATAGGGGCTCTGGTGAAGGATGGAGCTTGCCCAAGCAGAAGAGGGCAGTGAGCTGTATCTGCTCGCTCTTGATCTCTGGCCCAGGGATGCCCCTGTCCTGAGCCACAACAGGTCAGAGACAGGAGGTGACCGCGAAGCGATGGCTGAGAAGCTTCTTTCCTTGGCACCCTGCTCCAGCCCGGAGCCCGTCTGCCCCATTATCTCCTCCTGCAAAGCCTCCTCCACCCACCCACTCTGAGCAAGATTACAGACCCTCAACTGCCTCCAACTGCTCTGATTCAGGGATAAGACGGAACCTTCGCCCCCACCGCTGCCGTGCACCACCCGGGCCACCTCCCCTCCTGCCTGCATCTTCCAGAGCTGGGGGCTAGAGAGGTGGGTGTCTCAGGGGCCGGGGGTTAGGGGCCTAGCTAGATTTGGGATCTGGGGTCACCAGGAGGAGAACACTGAAGCCCAGCGGCCTCTCTCCTTCCTAGGGTCTTCTCTGTAGCTTGTGACGGAAAGCGGACCCTGCCTAGGAGAGAGCTCGTGAGCCTCTCCCTCCGGCACCTCTGGGTGTCTCCCACCTCGGTCTGTCTTTCATGTCTTTGGGCTGCTTCTGCCGTTTCTGCCTCTCTCTCTCTCAGGCTCCTTCCCACCCCCAGAGCCCCGGAGCTGCACACCTGGCTCCTCACATCAGATAACCCAACCACAGCGGTTCCCCTCACCCCCACGCAGCTCAGACAGTCCCCTCCTCCTCACCCGAGTCCTCTTCCTCCCCTGCCTCCCCCACCTTATAGCTCCTGACTCACCTAGATTCCTAGGGGAGGGTGGGCAGGGGGGGCCCAAGGCCTTCTTCGGTAATGAAGGTGTGAGTACACAGTGCTCTTTCTCTCTCTCTCTCTCTCTCTCTCTCTCTCTCTCTCTCTCTCTCTCTCTCCATGGAAACCCTACACCCCTGTGCCCTGTAGGTTCCAGAGTGTGGGGAAGGACTCAGGGACCAGGCCTGGGGAAGTCAGGGGGTGGGGGTGGGAGAAAGAGCTGCCTCTGGGGCTGGGGGAGGGTTGGGGGTTCAGTTTCCGGCTACTAGGCAAAGAGCAGTCTCTTCCTTCTTCCCGGGCTTCCTGCTTCTCTGAGCAGGGCCTTCCACACTCCAGGGCCCAGGGAAGTAGAAGAATGCAACCAGGGCCATTCCCAACCCCAGCCGACAACACCCCCCCTCCAAAAAAAAAGGGTCAATAGGAGGGGATGGGGTGGAGAGGAGGGCTCTAGGCAGACGGGATACCTACAGAGCTGGGGCAGACTTTGAGGACAGGGGTGGCGGGCCTGGGAGGAAGTGGGCAGGGTGAGCGTGTGCCTGGGAGCAGGGGTTGGAAGTTTTAATGCCTCTTGACAACAAATGAATCATAGGCAAATTATGTGGAAATGATGGCGTTAAAAAAAAAAAAGAGTTCTTTCAAGGCCTCCGTGTCTCATAAGGAGGGAACTGAGGGGAGGAGCAAGAGGCTGCCTGGAGGAATGGTGCCCGTAGGTGAGAGGCCAGGTAGAGTTCCTGTGGAAAGTGGTGGGTGTGATGGCTCACTCCACTCTTAGCGCTGCCCCCCTCAGCCTGATGGGAAGCAACAGCTGGGGTCTGTCACCCTCTGCAGAGCCGCGGCACCCCCCTCCCCAGCTTCCATGTGACCCCCCCAGATCCCATGGCTCCCCACTCTTACCTTCAGTCTGCCTCTGACTGACTGCTCAGACGTCCACCCTCGCCGGAGCTGCTGCTCCAGGTTCAGCCAAGGCCCATCGTCAGCAGTGCTAGGGGGCCAGACACAGAAGCGGGGGTGGGAGTGAGGGGTGGGGGGTGGGGGTGGCTGCTGGCCAGACTTCTTCACAGGGGTCTTCCCACCCGGGAGCTGATACCAACAGCCACAGACAGCCCCGTGTGCGGATGAAAAGCCAATGCAGTATCCCGGCAGTCCACTCCCAGGTCGAGGCAACCCTGTGTCTAAGGGGGAGCTGTGCCCCCCACGCCCCACGGTCTGCCATTGCTGATGCTTTAGACTGCAGGGACTTTCTTTCCGGGTGCCTTTGGGTAGACTTGAATCCCCACCCTTTCAGCCAGCAGCTGAGTATCATAACCATGAAACCACCTAAGGACTCTGGCACGTGGACACAAAGACTCAAACGCACCAGAAGATGCCTGCTCCCAGGGTCCGGTAGGACTGAGAAGCACTGTGGTGCCAGTGTCCAGTCTGGTACTTCTCTGGGGCGCAGAAGACTACTTCCCACTGCCTGCTTCCCACTGAGCAGCTAGTCGTTGCCAGCTGCCTGAGAGCTTAGCAGATCAACGTGTGACCACTACACCTCCAGGGACTCCACCCCACCCCACCCAGGCCCCTGCCATGGAGCTGACCCCCCAGGACAGGGTAGGCGGCCACTGTGAGTTTCTGAGACTGCAACTCTTTCCCGGAGTGTGATGCCCTGTCTGTATCCCACGGAGCAACAGGTGGCTTTGACCTTGAGCCTCTCAGCCCGCAGCACCATAAATTAAGCCAGTTGAATGAAAAAGGGAGTCGAATGTTCCCACAGCCTCAACGGGCCCCCTTAGCAGGCGGAAGCGGTGCGCGGTCTCCCCCAGGTAAAGGGATCTCCTTGAAATCAAGTCGACCACCCCTGCTGCCCCCCAGAGCTTCGGTGGCCTAGCGGCGAGCCCAGGCTTGCTAACCTCCAGGTCAGCAGTTTGAAACCACAAGGCGACGCTCTTGAGGAAGATGAGGCTCTCTACTCCGATCCAGGAGGTCCAGCTCCAGAACCTTACGAGGCAGGTCTGGCCTGTCCTGCGGGGTCGCTGGGAGTTGGAAATGCCTTGATGGCAGGGAGTGGTTTGGGCTTTGTGGCCCCGCTCCTGCTCTCCCCCCCCCCCCCCCGACGACGTGCACCCTCTTCCCTCCCTCCCAGGCGGGCGCTCAGTCTGCCGTTTCCTCTCAGGCTTTCCCTCCGAGCGTGTTTCTTTTCTTCTTGTTTTTTTGGGGGGGGCGTCCCTCTGCACGCGCTTACACATCTCGATGCTCCTGTGGGGGCCTCCTCGCGTTCACAAACATGTTTTTAACACCATCGTTTCCTACGGAGTGGAAATACCGTGCCTCGCTTGACAATTTTCCAGCGGTAGGTGTGCGCACTGCGACGGAGTTTCCGACGGAGCATCCTCACTCAGGCCCCGCCCCCCCTCCACCTCCCGGGGCCTGGGCCCCACTCCTGTCCGCATTCTGGACCAGCGCCGGCCTGGACATTCCCGGACCTGGCCTCCTGCCTAGCTTCCCCTTCTCCAAAGAGAAGGTTTCTGCCTTTGAACTCACAGTGGATCAGGCCCTGGCCCTGGCTGACCATCTGTTTAAATCTCTGCCTGTTCCTTTTCGGCCTCTAGTGCTGAGACTTTTATATTTAGCCATCTGCGTGGTTCCCTGGGCTTCCCGTCCCTGTCCTTCTCTTCCCCTTTCCCCTTTCCTCCCTTCCCCCTTCCTGCCCCTCACTTGCTTGCTGCTACGTCGGGTGACTCAAAACCATCAAGCCACTGAGGCCACTTTGCATGGGTCCCTGATCTGGGCAGCCCAGCAAGGGCCCCACCAGCCACAGGACCGTGGGGCGCTTGCAAGTGGACTCTTCCTGATGGAACTGTGCTCTAAGCATCAAACCCACAGTCTAAAGACTTTGCCTGAAGAGGAAGAGGAAGGTAACATAGCTCCCCAAGGAATCCATCCAGTGGGCTAAGGAAACACACTCACTGGTACCCACCTGTGCTTGTTCTAATGAGGCTTAGTAGATGCTGTCCCATTCCCACACGTGGCTGACCTTCTGTTTCCACTGGAGGGGGTTGGTCCAGATCCCTCCCCACCGGGGAAACTCAGAGTTCCAGGGTCGGAGACACCCAGGCAGTCAGGAGAGGGTACACCAGGAGGGTGTGCTACCTGGTGTCTCCAGAGAGGCCCTCCAGGACAGACACCCCCTGGCCCAGATAAGCAGTGCGTCCTGGATACTTCCCCCAGTCTTCAACCCCAGGAGGCCCTCTGTTCTGAGACTTGGCTCTCCTGAAACTGCCCCCACAGATGGACTCGCCCTGGGCAGACAGTCCTCCAAAGCCATCCCAGAGTTGGGATAGCCTCCAGTCAGTCTTTGCCGAGGGGCTCAGACTCTGGGCCCCTTTTGAGGGACTCCAGACCTGCTTCTTCTGATCTAAGGGGCTCAGGCTGAGTCCAGTGTGGCCTGAGGCAGTGAGGGAAGGCTGTCGGCTTGACCAGCTCGATTCTGAACGCTGTGCTGCCTGTCATCCACTGATGGGGTTGCAGAGAGCACGTAGGCAGGATCCTGGGGTGGCAGGCGCCCTCCTTGGACTGCCCTCCTTCTGCCTCACTGCCCCTTCTTCTGTGCCCCATCACAGGGCACGGGCTCTGGAACAACACTCTGCGTGGGTCTGTCCCTCCTTCTCTGGGCCCAGATGACTCCACCTCTCCCAGGTCCTGGCTGGGATCCGAAGGCCCCAGGCAAGTGGAGGAAGGGAAGCCACTCCTACTTTCCCAGCTCTGCAGCCTCTTCCTGTTTTGCTAAAACTCTGGCTCAGGAGCCAAGGGGAGGGGAGTTTACCAGCCTCTCAGGCCCGGGGCGCCACCCCCACTCCCTGCCCCCCCAAAGGTCAGCCTCATCCCCTTGGTCCTAGTTATTTATAGTCCCTCCCAGGCCCTGGCTGAGGAGTCTGATTCCTCCTCCTTCAAATGTCAGCAGCTGTGACCATCGCCCCCGAGAAGCTTCCAGATGTGCAATTCCTCCAGATGTGCAGGCCCAGCATCACAGAGAGGAGGCAAGGAGGCCCCTTCCTTCACCCGAGAGCGTGCCACTCCTCGCCACGCACTCCGCCAGCCATCTCTAAGCTCCAAGATAACACCTGAGGCTGAGCCCCAGTGACGCAGTGGTTGTGTGCGGGACTGCGGCCCACAGGGTTGGCGGTTCAAATCCGGCAGCAGCTCTCCAGGAGCAAGGCTGGGCTTCCTACTCCCACCAGGGCAGTGATGCCAAAATAAATAAATAAATAAATAAATAAACAAAATAAAGATAATACCTGAGATTCTCCTGGGTGGGAGAAGGCCCAAGGCCTGACCCAGCTGCCCTTCCACCCAGGAGACTCAGCAGGGGCCATAGACTGACTCAGATTCACTTGCATGCAACCAGGCCAGGACTCATCTCAAGACCGAATCTGCAGGAGCAAACAGAGATCGAACACCATTTTATTCGCTGACAACAGTAAGAGCCTTTGGGCTTCATGACCCACAGAGCTCCCCCGGGTGTAGCCGGCCGAGGGCCCCCAATCTCGTTTCTCCCCAGCACAGCCCTAATGCAGCAGGCACTTCATGCCATGGACCAAGCAACCGGACATCACACAGGGGCAGCAGCATCTCCTCCATCCCTCCCTCCCTTTCTCCGCTGGCTCCTATCTGATCCCCTGCCATCTCAGTCTTGGGAACAACCGGGACTCAGACATTCAGGGCTGAGCGAGAGGAAAGAAGCATTCTCTGAACAACAGTCTCGTGACTTCCTCTGCTCCACAGACTAAGCTGCAGTGAGTGACAGATCTGGTGGGGAAGGAGCTTCTAGAACCACTGTTTCAGACTCCCTGCGGGTACCTGGGCACAGAGGGGGGCGGGGCAGGGCAGGATCCCCCCACCCCTGTCCACAGTGACTCAAAGATCTGTCAGGGCCTTCCTTCCCGTTCAAGATCTCAGTGACTCAGTGGGTCCACATCCTCTTTAGGGTACATGCTGTTGGAGCTCCCCGTTCGTTGGACAGTTCTTTTCTCAGTCTGCAGCCTGCGCTCCAAGGGTTGACAGACTCCCCCGGGTGTCCTACAGTGCCTCCTTCTGTGCCCACGAGCCAAACACAGTGCTGACCACACAGCCAGGGCCCCCTAAGTCGGTGCTGGTGAAGAGACCCAGGGTAGAGAGCTCCTGCAAGCTAGGTATTCCCAGGTCATGGCAAGGACACCCCCATTTTACTCTCACTTCAGCTCAGCCCCCTCCTTTCTGCCTTCCCGCCTCTGACATCCAGGGGGGGAATCCAAACTGACCCTCAATGCATTCCAAAAGAAGGGTACATCAGGACACCCCCACCCCTCTCTTGGAAATCTCGAGACAAAGGCCCAAGCCTGTGAAGGGGGATGATTAGGATTGATGGGGTTCTACACTTCAGGTATGGGCTGCTAACCA
The DNA here is from genome assembly GCA_004026705.1 of Nesogale talazaci. Taxonomy (NCBI): domain Eukaryota; kingdom Metazoa; phylum Chordata; class Mammalia; order Afrosoricida; family Tenrecidae; genus Nesogale; species Nesogale talazaci. The sequence goes on along the minus strand of PVJH01039820.1, from coordinate 8,814 downwards.
CAAGGTCAGCAGTTCAAAACCACCAGTTGCTCCTCAGGAGAAAAATGAGGCTTCCTATTCCCTTAAAGCCGTAGCAACTCAGAAACTCCTAGGGGCAGCTCTCCCCTGTCCTGTAAGGTCACCATGAATCAGAAATGACTCATTTGCAGTGAGTTTTTTAGAGAGCACTTCAGACATGGAGCTCTGGTGGCATAGTGGGTTACAGTTAGTTGGGCTGCTAACGGCAAGGTCAGTCGTTCAAAGCCACCACCAGCTCTGGATGAGAAATATGAGGCTTTCTACTCCTGAAAAGAGTTACAGTCGGGCAGAGCCCCGGTGGCGTAGTGGTTGAGTGTGGGACTGAAGCCCACTGGCTTGACAGTTCAAATCCAGCAGCAGCTCTCCAGGAGCAAGGCTGGGCCTCCCATTCCCACCAGAGGGTAGTGATACCTTAAGAAAAAAAAGAGTTATAGTCTCTATAACCCACAGGGGCAGTTCTACCCTCTCCTACTGGATCTCTGTGAGTTGGCATCGACTGCATGACAGTGAGTTTGGTTGGAAGCTTGGCCATTCAGGCATGTAGCCCTAAAGGGTCCTGTCAGGTTAACGCTAAATTGGTGACTACCAGGTCAATGGTTCAGGCCCACCGACAACTCCTCGAGAGAAAGAGGAGACCGTGTGTTCCTATAACAATTTACAGCATCTGTGATAGGGCCTCTATGAGTCAGTGGCAGTGGGTTTTGTATTGTTTTCTTTGCTGTCAGGCAATACAGCGATGAGACCCACAGAGAACCCTGGAGGGAGCATGTGGCCAGGCTGGAGCCCCTAGCCGGGGGACATCGGTGTCCCTGCAGGGGCCCACTGGAGCTAGTGATCAGGAAATGGCTGCAGAAAGGCATTCTGCAACTCAGACGAATTTCTCCTCACTGTCAATTAGCATTCGGCCCACTGGCTGCCTCCCTGACGGTAATCCCGGTTGGCACGGGCAGCGGCCTGGGCGATGTGGGTGTGGAAGGAGAGCTGACCCAGAAGCAGCGAAGCCCACAGCCTGAGCCTCTCCTGTCACCACTTAACCATCTCTCCTCCAGCAAGGTCGTTCCCCTCCTTTCCTCAGTTTCCAGAGGTTGAGATGCGAGCAGGGCACCCCAAACCTAGGGAGGCATGGGTGATCCTGCTTCTTGGGAATGACCTAGCCCCTGGGCAAAGAACAACTGATGTCTCTGCATTACGGTATTGCTAAAAGGCATCCAACCTACAGGTGGTGCTGGGAGAACCAACAAGCCTGCTTGGAAAGAAGTAAAGCAAAGATGGCAAGACTTCATCTCACAGGCAGACCTTGGGCATGTTATCAGGAGGGACCAGTGTCTGGGGAAGGACATCAGGCTTGGTGAAGTAGAGAGTCTGGGGGTAAAAAAAAAAGAGAGAGGTTGAGCCCCAGTGGCGTAGTGGTTGTGTGCGGGACTGCGGCCCACTGGGATGGAGGTTCAATTCCCACTCACAGGAGCAAAGGCTGGGCCTCCTACTCCCACCACCAGGGCAGTGATGTCTGAAAAAAAAAAAAGAGAGAGAGAGATATGGAGAGATCCATCCAATGAGGTGGGCCTACACCGTTGGTTGCCCCAGTGGCTCTGACAATGACTGCGACCGTGAGGTTCGGGCAGTGTTTTCTTCTGTTGTACACTGAGCGGCGATGCATCGGAACAGACTCCACTCCAACACAGACTCGCTGGGTCCCAGTCACCGTGACCCTGTAGGTCAGAGAAAAGCTGCTCCAGTGGGTGACTGAGGCTTCGCATCGTCTCTGGCAGGAGGCGGCCTCGTCCTTTTCCGGCGGCGTGGCTGGTGGGTTTGAACCCCTGACCTGTGGCTAGCAACTGCCCACCACAACATGGACTAGACGGCCCTTGCAACCCATTTGCCCGTCAGGCAGCAGAGGTTCCAGTGAATGGAGCTGCCACATCAAGAGGCTTTGGTCTGTGGGGGTCAATCCATGATCCACGGGGGCTAGTTGGTTTAGCCTCAGGACTAGTACTCTGACTGTATTGCTACTAGGAGTCCCTGGGGAGCATGCGTGGTGACACGGACAAGGGTTACCGGATCCATTGGGGAGTCTAAATTCAGAAGGGCCCGGGAAGAAAGACCGGGATGCTCACACCAAACCCAACCCATACGCATGCCCTCAAGTTGGTTCTGGCTCGCAGTGACCCAAGAGGACAGAACCAGCGTGCTGCCTCTGGGCGGTTCCAAGACTGTAAGCCCTGTATGGGAGAGAACATCTCCTCGTTCTCCTTCGGAGACGCTGGCACGACAGTCTTCGGGTTAGCAACCTGCATCACCCACGTGCCAGCAGGACCCATTATGGAGGACAGCTCCCTCCTGACACACGGGGGTCGCCTGCACTGAGTTCACTCAATGGCAACTGTGTGTGTGTGTGTGTGTGTGTGTGTGTTGTAGTGATGATGACTGAGGTGAGGGGCGTGGTGATGTCCTCCCTGTTTCTTTCTGTGGCTCACCGGGTTCTGGTGGAAGGACCTTCTGGCCGCAGTGAGGCCAGGAGAGAGGAAGGGAAGGACAGGCACTCTCCGGTGGGTGTGGCCTCCTTGGCGTCCTTCTCAGCTCCCTCTCCCTCTCTCCGGGGTGGAGTTTGGCTGGATGGCTTTGGCGTGGACCTCTGGGGCTGAGAGAGTTTCTCCCCACCCATATTCCTCCCCCACTTTCCCGGATTAGCTGCTTCAGCCCCGGGACGGCCCCTTTTACCTCTCTTTTCCCCGGCGTCCTTCCAGTACTCACCAACCTCATTCTTGAGCCGCATTAAGCTGTTTGCCACCCGTGCTTCCTTGCCTCGCCCTTGCACATGCCATTCTCTCCACCTGGAATGTGCCCCCCTCCCCTCCCCCGCCACACACACCAATTCATATTTCTGGACTCCTTCAAAGCCAGCTCTTAACTGTCCTCCAGGCCAACTTGCCTGTCCTGATCCGTTCAGACTCTTGCTCTTTGCAACGCCTTCCTTGACACTGGGAATAACAGAATCAGGGGACTTCTTCAGACTTTTGAAAAAGAAGGAGCTAGGATCTAATCAGCCCCCCCCTTCATTTGATAAATAATGAGCAAGCTGAGACCCAGAGAGGTTGGGGACTTGGCTGTGGTCACAGAGATCCTGAGCGAGATTGCTCTAATCGTTGGCTTTGGGAGAGATTTCCAAGTGTGTTGTGTGTTTGCTTTGTTTTCTCCACACATGGCAAACGATATGAGGATCGAACCTCAAGCCTGCTGCTGTGGGGTCGATCTGGCTTACAGCCACCCCGGAGAGGCTCTCCAAGGCTGGGCCTGGAGGGCCTAGTGGTGTAGAGGGCTGTTCGTGGAGCTGCTCCCTGCGAGGTCAGCAGGTCAAAGTCACCAGCTGCCCCATGGGACAAAGATGAGGTTGTCTACTCCTGTGGACATTACAACTTGGAAACCCACCTTTGCCACCTTAGCAGTTCTACCCTGCCCTATTGCAGTCATGAAGAGTTGACATCAACTCGATGGTGGTGAGAACTCTTTTGGGGAGCAGAAATCCTCACCTCCCTTCCTCAAACTGCTGCCCTTGAGGTTAGCAACCAAAAGCCTAACTCCCCCATCACTGGGGCTCCTTATCATGAGGACAGGGGTTATGCTTTTGATTTTGCTGTTAATGTTTGTGGTGTGTGTGTGTGTGTGTATTCGGGGGGGCCAGAGGAAACAACTATAGCATTTTCTATGCTGTCTAGACAATAATTCTAAAACTCACAGTGTTCCCAACTTCTGCTTACATTATTCCTATGATCTCAGGCGAGGCCTGTGAGGTAGGTAGGCAAGGTATTGCCATTGAACAGAGCAGGAAACTGAGACTTTGAGAGGCATGAACCAGGAGGCTGATGGCAGGACTGGGCCTAGCACCCAAATTCACTGAACATCCCAGTCCAGGACTCTGATACCCATCATGCTTTGCTTCCAGCTGTCCCTCACACTCCGGCAGTCCCTGCTGGGGACTGAGAGGTGTCTATTGCCATTCTTTACCTCCATGGGACCTTCTTGGTGTTGGGGTTGAGAAGACCTTGTCGGTGGCTTCCTGCCCCTCCCCATCCTGTCCCATTTGTGCTCTGTGTGTGTGCCCCCCACCACGCTGCTGGCTCACGGGCACACGGCCATGTACTCAGGGCTGCAGGTGTCTAGGGCAACAGACCACAGGGGAAACCGCATCACCTTGGCTGACACTGAGGGAGGCAAAGGGGAGTGGGGGGAAGGAACTTGCTTCATTCCCTGCCCCCACCTGCCTTTGTGTCTCCAAGATTATCGCTCCTCCTAACCTGAGCCATCTGGACTTGGAGCAATGCTCTGTCCTCTTTTGATTTCTCCAGCCAATTCTGCCCCAGAAAGATGGGACCTTTCCAGTCCCAGGCCCAGGGTAAGCAGTCTGCTGCCTGCAGCCCAAACCGTGCCCCTAGCCCTGAGTACTCACTCAACACCTGCGAGCTGCCTCGGTGATGCAACAAGGCTGTCTCCGTGGGGAGGGCATTTGGTACCTGTGCTGTCAAACACAGTTTAGTCAGGACCTCGATGTGCCCAGGGCTTCGCCACTGTTTGCGCTGCACAGGTTCTAATTCGGACGCTCAGGGTTAGGTCATTTACTGGCCACGTAGACTTGGGCACATCATGTTGTCTTTCTGAGCTTGGGTGTCTTCACAGAAACAGGGGGGATCATGAGATATGAGAGAAGGAGTCTTGAAGAGCAGAGGCTTCATACGAGATGCTCACTAACACCTAAAGCTCTTCCCTGCCTGCTAGCCTGCCTGTCTGCCTTCCGTTTCTTCTATTGGGTCCCCTAGATGCTTGGTTTAGAAGTTTTGGGGGACCTGCCTCACCTCTACATCTGCAAGTCTAAGCCCCTCAGAATTGCTACTCAGACCTCAGGTCCAGAAAGTGGAGTGTCACTCCAATCCCAGGCCAGGGACTCTTGGCCCGTCTCACGGAGGTCTTGATGATTGAGCAACGGGGCCACTGGGCCTTTCTGGGGGAGTGTGTGGGAGCAGGTATGGGCAGGGCTGAGACTCTGTGTCTGTGGCTACCACACTTAGGAGATGGGGGGGGGGTTGGTGATTTAGACCAGGTGACTTTCTGGAGCTTTGAGTCCTATGTCAGGTGCCACTGAGACAGTTTTGACGGACAGGGACCCAGGTGCCATGGAATGGAACACCCTCCTCCCTGGTCCTGGGCTTTCCTTAAAGAGTTCCTGGGTTGGAACCCAGTGTTGGAGGCCACTGCGTCCTTTAGAGTGTTGAAAACCAAGGATGTGACTTGGTGCACTAAGGTGTGCCTGAACCAAGTCATGGTATTTTTAGCCTCTGCCTGTCCAAATGGACACTGTGCAGTGCCTAAAGAAGATAGAAGAAGAATGGCTGAGCCCCGGTGGCGTAGTGGTTGTGCACAGGACTGTGGCCCCCTGGGACGGAGGTTCAATTCCAGTAGTGGGGCTGGGCCTCCTACTCCCACCACCGGAGAGCAGTGATGCCAAAAAAAAAAAAAAAGAAGAAGAAGAAGAATGGATATGGTGCATTGGGATTATGGGGCTGAAGTAAGGTGGGAAATCCAGGAAAGCTTGCTGGCTGGTGGCTGGATGAGTGGATAGCTGGCGTCATCATTCACTATTTAACCGGTCAGGTTTCTTCAGCCATATGAGCCTCCGTTGCCCTCATCTGTACACTGGAGAATCAAGGGTGATTGCTAAGAACACATGACTGAATGTCTGTGGAGGGAAAAACCTAGGGTCGAGACATGGTCAACAGGCAGGAAAAGGTAGATAACAAGGGAAAGGAGGAGGCAGTGAAGGAGACAGAAGGTCCAACAAAGGCTAGTCCCGATGTCAAGAGAGGGAGTGTCCTCAGACACCGGACTGGCAGAGACTCCTGGGAAGACCCAACCAAGCCAGGGCAGGTCTGTGGAGCTGGTCTGCCCTGCAGGGTGTGAGCTGAGCATGCTGCCAGAGGCCCCAGCTCAAACGTCTTTCAAAGGCAGTTTCCCACAGCACACGGGTCCAGGGGCCTCCCAAACATTTCCAGCTGGGGCAGAAGACTTAGAAGTTAGCTGAAGACTCAGTTCGGTGGGGGGTGGGAGAGGGGGTAGGAGACACTGACTAGGTGGGGGTAGTAAGTAAACTGGTAAGGGGAGAAGGACACGGTCCAGTTTCGGAGATGCGGGTCCCCCATGCTGCCTTCCTCTCTGTCCACACTCTGGAGTCCCTGAGTGCTGGCAATGGTAGGCAGTTCTGTCACAGGGACAGAGGTGGGAGGAGATGCTCTCTGACCGATGATCCGGTCAAAGGGAGAAAGGAAGCTATTAGCCATGCCTGTCTGCAGCAGCGATGAGCAAACACCAGGCTTCAGCACAGAAAGCGCTCGAAGAGTCTGGGGGTGGGTGGCACTGTGTCAACGGAGTACAACTGCCCCACAGGGCTGTCGTTTGTGTGGGAGCAGGTCCCCAGGTCTGTCTGCTACACAGTGGCTGGCGGTTTTGAGCCGCGCCTCCCTTTCTGTTGGCACTCAGGCACTTAACCATTCTGCCACCAGGGCTCCTTTCTGTGAGGCAAGGAGACGAGGGGACAGCTACAGGCCGGAGCGGTGGGCACACAGGGGAAGGACGATAAGGATGCATTTGGCAGCAGGGACTGCAAAGAATTTCTGGGGGGCACAGAGCACGGGTGTAGGGGCAGGGGCCCCTGGGAAGCGATCCTTGAAAGTCATGAGCACTTGTTTCACTCCACCAAAGATCCCCTCAGAACTGGAATCCCATGCAAGGGCAAGCCGATCTCTAGGAAGGCATCTAGGTCTTAAGGTGACCAGACGTCCCGCTTTTTAACAACTTTGCAACCTCCCACGGCATTTTAAAATTAAAATAAATATATCACAATACTATTTTTTCATTCTATGAAAATTTTGGTTGCTTCCTATAGACCAAAGTTTTCATCCAGAACCTCCTCGCCTCCTGGTCAAAGGTGTCCCGCTTAAAATCCGGTCACTTTAATCTAGGAAGCCATCAGAGGGCTGTGGCACTGACCAAGGCTTGGAGGATGTCCATTCTTGAATGAAAAAACCTGACTCACTGCCTTTGAATCCATTCTGACTCTGAGCACCCTTCTAGGGCAGGGGCAGCGTCTCCCCGTGGGTTTCTGACACGGGAAACTCTTGATGGGAGTAGACTGCCTCATCTTTCTCCCACAGAGTGCCAGCTGGTTTCAAACTGCTGAGCTTGCAGTTTGCAGCTCAAAGCGTAACCACAATCCCCCCACTCCACCCCCCCCCCTTGGGCTCTGAGCTCTCATGGGGAAGAAAGAAGAGACTGGAAAGACACAGGTTGGATGGAGAAAGGACGGCCAGGAGCTGGGGCGGGGTGAGTGTCCCCCAGCAAAGGGGCACTTGAGCCATGGGAGCCAGGGAAAGCTTCCCGGAGAAGGGGGATAGGCTGTGAATGGAGAGAAATGGAAATACTTCATGAGGTTGAAGCAAGTCCCGGGGAGCACATTCGCTTTGGAGGGAATGTCAAGGCCAAGGAGTGAGGCGCTCTGAGGACAGGAGAAGAGTCAGGCAGCCAGCCAGCCGTCCAGTTGGCTGAAATAGTAACCCCAATGACTATACTGAAGAGTGTCTGGGTGGTGAAAACAGTCTGATACCCTCAGCTGCTAACCCAAAGATTGGTGGTTCGAGTCTACCCAGAGGAACCCAGGGAGACGCATCTGGTGACCACTCTACTTCCCCAACTCAGCCTTTGAAAACCCTCTGGGAATGCAGTTCTTCTCTGACACCCACGAGGTTGCCTGCTCCCATGACTCAGAGCTGACCTGATGGGAAACTGAGTACATTTTGAGCACTGAGTACCAGGAATCATGGCCCAATGGGGGATGGGGCCACAGTGCAGTGGCATGCTGTAGGAGGGCCTGGATACCAGTAAAGGAGATTTTTAGGCTACGTGACAAGTAAAGAGAAGCTGGCCCTCTCCGACACAGAGGTGCTGAGACCAGGATGGAAGCTGAAGAATGAAGTCTGCTGCTGGACATCGCAGAGAACAGCATGCAGTGAGGTCAGAGCCGGGTCTGAAGGAACAAGGAATCTATGGTCAGAAGCTCGCCCTCACCACAGCCAAGTGGACCTCCAATCTGGCCTGGCTCTACTTGGAGGCTGGCTTCACGAGTCCTGACCGAGCGGTGGTTATACACGGGGCTGCTGCGGCCAGGAGAGAGAAGAGCAGGCTTTGGCAGTTCTCCCTTGTCCTGTGGGGCTGTCACAAGTTGGAATCGATGCATCGCAGGGTGTTTAGTTTGGTTTTTGAGTAGGCTGGCCTCAGTTTCCCCCTGTGAGGAATCCTGAAATTTTGGGGGAGGTGGGGTGGAGGTAGAGGGGAGGGACTTCCTGCCTTCCATCGGTGGTCCCTCGGACTGTGGGAACGACCAGTGTTTCTGGGTGGTGGCCTCTCTGCTCCCAGGAGCAGCTGGGGTTTGCCCTGTTGCTTGCCCAAGGCTCTGGAAGCTGATAGGCCAGGCAGTGTGGCACAATAGAGAGGTCTCTAGCCCCTGACCCCTGAATCTGACCTCGTCCAGCTAAAAGGGAGCCAGGGGCAGGAAGGGGTGCCGCGCACAGCCAGTCTGGAGCTGAGTTTATTAGCCGAGGGAGGGCTGGAGGCGGCTGCATTCCGACTCACAGACTGGAACATTTCTGTGATCCGCTGTAATGCACTGGGAGACACTGGGCACATTGCTGAAGTTTGACTCATAGGGACCGGGAGAGGGGGGGGGATGACTGAGGGGGGAGGGGGCACAGGGAG
>PVJH01039819.1:0-16134 GCA_004026705.1 Nesogale talazaci | reverse complement strand
AGCATGCCTATTCCATTCTTCAAAAACCCATTACCTTCACTTGAATTCCGGCTCCGTGAACCCACAGGGCGGAGCGGACAGGGATGAGTAACTCAACTCTGAGCACACTAAAATCACTGACAGCACCACTAGGGTGGAAGAATGTCAATCTTTAGGGACCCTGAGTGCCACACCTTCCTCCCAAGGAGCAGATGTTGGGTTTGAACTGCCAACCGTGTGATTAGCAGCTGCACACTTTACCCCCTAGGCCACCAGCTTCCATTCCTTTCTGGCCACCCCAAATGTGCGTGTGCACGTACGTACACAAATGCACACTGTAGAAGTGAGGCTGGAAGGAGAGATTAAATGTTCGTGTTTAAAAATTTTATAAAACATTTTGTATGGGGCTGAGCCCCAGTGGCGTAGTGGTTGTGCGCGGGACTGCGGCTCACTGGGACAGAGGTTCAATTCCAGCAGTGGGGCTGGGCCTCCTACTCCCACCACCGGAGAGCAGTGATGCCCCCCGGCCAAAAAAAAAAAAAAAAACAACTTTTTGTATGAGAAGCTGATTGATACCAAGGGCTCAAACAGAAAGAAAATGCTTTGAGAATGATGATGGCAACAAACATACAAATTTGCTTGACACAATGGATGGATGTACGGATTGTGATAAAGAGTTACATGAGGGGCTGAGCCCCGGTGGTGTACGTGGTTGAGTGCAGGACTACGGCTTGGAGGTTCAAATCCAGCGGCGTCTCTCAGGAGCAGCACTGGGTAGCTCCCACGATCACCAGAGGGCAGTGATGCGCCCCTCCAAAAAAAAAGAGTTATATGCGCCCCCAATATAATGATTTGTTTTTTTTTTAATTTTGGAAAAATACTGGAAACATACTTGATTTGGAAACTTACTGCAGACCCACAATGAGCAATACTGTGCAGTACTGGCCTCTGGAGAGACAGACATCCCAAAGGAAGCGGGAGAGAGTCCACAACATGAAGAACAAAGAGACATCTTTATGGTCGTGGATCTGACAGCTCAGTCTTAAGACGTAAAACCCAAAGCACAAGCAACAAAGGGAAAACTATTTAAATCCGACTTCATCAAAAGGAAAACCTTTGATGCAAAGGGCACGATTAAGAAGGTGAAAGGCCACTGCGTGAGTTACGTCATCTGTTGTCAACTTGTGGACATAAAGAGTGAAGGGCGGGCTTGGCGGTTCAGATCCAGCGGCGGCTCTCAGGAGCAGCGCTGGGTAGCACCCACGACCACCAGAGGCAGTGATGCCCACCCCTCCCAAAAAAAAGAGTGAAGGGGTGGAGGTAGGCTGATGATTCCTTTTGCAGGTGTGACGTTCTCGTGAGGATTCTGGAAACTTCCTCTCTTCCTCCCTGGAGAAAGGTCCCGTGCATTCTCTGCTTCACCTTCCTGTTGGCGAGCCACGTGGGGAACCTTGCCGGTGCTGAGATGCTTCCAGCACCACTGGGTCCACAGTACTTTTCACCCACCACCCTGAGGTCTTCCTGCGTTTGGCATCGCTGCATGTGCTGCCTGAGTCTGAAGAGAAATTCACAGACTGGCTTCAAGCATATAGGCTAATATGGGACTCATGGACTTGATCTGCACTGGGGTGTTTTCTCAATATGCAATTGCTTAAAACTCCCTCTCACACATACATAAGAGTCCCTGGATTTGTTCCTCCAGTCAACCGGGCCTAACACACCACCTAAATCTAATGGAAGGAAATATTGTCAACTCTTGCTTCTGACAGTACATCACATGAAAAAGATAATGCAATTTCCCCACAAACTTTAGAAGTTCCCTTCACGCAACAGAATCTTACCATTCCACAACAAAAAGACTACGCAAATAAAGAATGGTCCAAGGACTTCAGTACCTGACTATGCATGTCCCCAGCAGCATTATCCACTATGTCCAATGGCGGAGGCAGCCCAATATAAGGCGTGGTGCATGCACACTGAATTACTCAAGCATAACAGAATGAAGTCAAAGGATCTTATGTTTCCATTTCTATGAAATATTCGGAATAGGTAGATCCCCGGAGACAGCAGGTTAAGCGTTGGGCTCCTAACTGAAAGGTTTGCAGTTCGAATCTACCAGGAGGAAGATGAGATGAGGTACTCTGCCTCCCCACAGACAGCCGCAGAAACTCCATGGCCTAATAAGCCACACTGGCCTGAGTCTCTGTACTGCTCCCCTGGGTTGCAGGCCACGTGCTATAGAAAACACTGGAGCACTGATTCCCTGGATCTTCAAAGCACACAACATACCCCAGAGACCACCCCAGAGGGATCTGATGTGGGAACTCCACTAGGTGGACTAGACTCTACTGCAAACACACCTGGGAACTTGAGACTTAAAGCTGAAATCATATGGCGTGTGAAGCAGCTGAGGCCCACTATTCCAAGAATATCGGTAGGTGAACCAACAGTGATTATACTACATCAATGTCCTACTTGCTGTTTTAAGATTATGTTATTATTCTGGCAGCGCTGTGATTGACGTAGTCAGTGAATATTATTGTAAATTCTGCCTAACAACCAACTCCTACTGTTTGTGTAAGTAGCATCAAATCATGGAAGCATTTACTCTGTACAAGTAATTGAGGGATTGCAATATATAGTTAGCCTACACTGGCTCAATCTCCCTCTCTCAACATTGTTTTGAAAATTAGTCCTATGAGCTAATCAATGACACTAGTAACAGGAGATCTTTATGCTCCAGAGAGATGACTGATGATTCTCTATCGTTGAGGCAGTTCCAGAATCTCTCAACTTGCAAAGGGGTAGCGTCTAGCCTGCCAATCAGGTCACAGCTTAATGACCTCATTTGGAAGTGGAGGACATAAATAGCTCACTGGCGGCAGGACAAAGACACTCCCTGCGAGGCATTCCTGTCGACAAGGCTCATGGAGGTAGGTTGATGGAGTGAGAGCCCTGCAACTGGAGGAGCCACAGGAAGACCCACATCGGTGCTGAGGGCTTTCACCACCACCGCATCCACAAGATGCACTTTCACCCACTGGCCTGTGAGCTGCCTGCAGTCAGCACCAATGTAGGGCTGAGTGAGTCTAAAGAGGACTTTATGGACTAGTATTGACATGTGGAGTACTATTGGACTGATGGACTCGATCTGACTGGGCTGGGATGATTTCTTAATGCACAATTGCTCTTTGATATAAAGTTCTCTCATACATAAAAGAGGGTCTCCCTGGATTTGTTTCTCTAGTCAACCCTAACACCTCCATAAAATCAAAAGGAGGTCTGTAAGGCAGATAAAAAAACATCGATCCAGGAGTAGATTTGGGGCTCACACTTAATCCTAGCTTCAATCTAAGAGCAATTAGGTTTTTTTTGTTTTTGTTTTTGGGGCATCACTGCCCTCCGGTGGTGGGAGTAGGAGGCCCAGCCCCACTGCTGGAATTGAACCTCCGTCCCAGTGGGCCGCAGTCCCTGCGCACAACCACGATGCCACCGGGGCTCAGCCCGAACAATTAGCTTTTACAACCTGACCCTGCTTTATGCTCACCCTCAAGAAGGAAACCCAGAAGATATGGGTGTTATAGCAAAGTGTGGTGAAGGAATTACATGATGCCCAGCTATCAGATAGAAGAGCGTCTGGGGTCTTAATAATTTGTTTATAAACAAGCAGCCATCTAAGTGAGATGTCAACTAAGTCCTTATGGAGGAAGAACATCAACATCCGTGACTCAAAGATTGCAAAGTATATATACCCAAACCAAAGGCGGGACTAGTGTAAGAGTCTGAAGTGTGAGATTCTGGTTTGCAGAAGGCTGTATGGAGGACAGTGAAAGCCTAAGACAGATTTTCAAGATTTACACAGGAAATGAGCCTCCAGTGGTTTTCCTCTAGCCATAATTGAGGGCTGGGAACAAAAAAAAGTCAAACGTCAAACACAACCATGAGAAGACTCCTCGGTCTAATTTATGGTTATAATTTTATTTCATTGATAACCACATCAAACTGTTTAGTCACTTGATATATGCTGGGCTTCATGTGGCTTTCACTATTTTCTGTTTGTTTGGGGTTTTTTTTTGGCACATTGAGGTTCATCTCTGACATATTTCGTCATTGTAGTTAGTCTTCTTCAATCTTTGTGATATGTTCTGCTCTTTTTCAGTACATGAAACCCAAGATTGATTCACCTATGGAGACAGCCAGTAGAATAAGGGTCCCTGGGGACTGGGGTAAAGGACGGCTGACATCAACGAGCTCGAGAAGGATGAAAATGTTCCAAAACAGAGTGTGGTGGCAATTGTACAATACTGTTTGATGTGATTACGGTAAACTATGGAGCGATGCGGTGTCTGGATTAGCTCCTAAAAAACGGTTTGGAGGTGGGGAAAACCCACGGGGCATTTCTGCTCCTTTCTTTGGGTCAGAATCGACTCGGCAGCAGTGGGTGTGAGTGTTGTGGGTTAGGGAGAGGGAACACACTGGTGGCTGCTGGAAGCTGGTAGACGGGAGAGGGAGGGGCGACTGCTTCACAGGCCTGGGATTGCCTTTTGAGGTGATGAAAATGTCACTAGAGAGAGGTGGTTACACAACACGGGGCATGCACTGCTTGTTACTGAAATGTTCCTTTAAATGCTGCGTAGCATTTCATGTCAATTCTACTTCAGCTTAAGAAAAAAAACAAAACAAAAAGATAAAACTTCAAACGCAACCATGAGAAGACTCCTCAGTCTAAGTTATGGTTATAACTTTGCCTTGTTGAGAACCACATCGACTGTTTACAGTGAAGTCAACTTACGACCTCTTTCATTCACGCCAGGATTACTCTCTGCCACGCAGCCCTGCCCTAGTTAGAATGGGGGTGCATCTTACAGGGAGTTCTCAAAATGAACCATCACACTAAGATTAAGCTCGGCAGTCCAAGAGTTCCACACACTGAAGAACTGAGGTCCCCCTTCCATTACCAAGACATCACACCCAAAGCACCTGCCCTGATCGTGGGCAAACTGGAGACTCCGAGCACGACCAAGCAAGCACATGGTTTCACATCTGTATGGCTTACAGGGGCCAATGGGGGCGGGTGTAACAGGGGTGCTTACTGTCAATTCCAACTCTTGGCAAATGTATAGGGTAGAGGGAACTGTTCCACAGGGTTTCCAGGCTGGCATCTTCTCGGAAGCACACGGCTAATCTCTCTCCCACAGCGGGGTTGGTGGGTTTGGCAAGTCCAGTTGGCTAGACCCATTCCCCAGTCAGTGTGGACATAGGAAAATGCTCAGGGAAGCGCCCCTCCCCCCCCAAACACACATGCACACACAGATGACTGGTACAGAAGCATGACACCGACACAGGTAGGTACGCCTCACGCATCATCTGGTCCAGTGGCTCCAATGTTCAGGTTCTCAAAAGATACCTGAATTTTAATACCTGATTTAGTTTTTAATATTTTAAAATATTAAGATAATGACTTTATCGATGTCACTCACATACCATTAAGTCCACCTCCTTTTTATGTTACGTTCAGTGGCTGCTAGTATATTCACAGTTGTGTGTCTAGACACACCACTACCTAATTTGAAAACATTTTTATCGCCTGTCCCTGCCCCCTCCAAACTCAAACTCGTTAACAGTACCTCTCCAGTCAACCACGCATCGGCTGCCCATTTCTAAGGATTTGTCCAATTTATCGAACCGAGATCAAGTTGTCCGACAAGGGACCATGCAAGAGGATAGCCAGTGAAGTCTACCGGAACCAGGGAATGCTAGTCATCAACGCCAAGGAGCGAAACGCTGCTCCAACCCGAGGGCCCTCAAGCTCATGCCAAGCAAAGAAGCCACACACAAAAGACCAGCATGGCATGACCCCACGTTGAAACAAAGCAGATTAGTGGTTGCCTGGGGCTGAGGCTGGAACTGAGGTCAAAGGCAAATGCAGGCACGCGGGCTCTTCTGGCACCCTTCTGGAGGGACTGAAGGGTGGACTGCACAAAGCAGAACACGCACTCAAAACCGGGCAGCTACACTTCAGCGGGGACATTTCACAGGATGCTTATCAGACCACCATCAAGGTGTCTTCAAAAACCTTATCTGCTGAGGAGATGAAGCAGTCCAGCATGCAGGTAGAGAAAAAGGAACTAACTTTTTAAACTAACTTTTAAACCCGCCAGTTCAACTGGAGAAAGGACAAACTCAAATAATAATGCAATATCTTAAAAATTCATTGAAAAGATTTTATCTTAAAAAAGCTTTTATCAATCTGTCCAAGATTGCTAATGAACAATAAAAAGGGGCTACTCTGGTCAAATCCCAAGTGTAAAGCCGAAGACAAGGTTGGGGCTCTGTTTGCAAAGGGGCCCCATCAGCCGGGAACAGGGAAATTTGGGGGTTGTCCCCGTTAGCAAAATCAGCGGAAGACGGAGGAAGCGTCAGAAAACTGCTGCTACTGGGTGGTGGCCAATCGGTTCCAAGTGCACAGTGGAAGTAAAGACGGCCCTGTTCCCTGCTTTCTTCCTAAGCAGCTTGTGTGCTCTGCTGACAGGGACAGGGCAACAGTCACCCTCACTCAGGGCAGGCCCCCGGACCTCAGAGGGAAGGAATCGCTTGCCAGCTCTCATGCTGCTCCCCGTGCTGCCTCAGAGCCTTCCTCCACAGCAAAGTTGTGCCCCTAGAGCCTGGGACCCGTTCTCCAGGCCAGCAAAGACCCCAGACTTGTGTGCCACCATGAGCCCGGTTCTCTCCAGCAGCCCCACTTCTATCCCCATTTCTGGGCTCTGAGCCCCTGGCTTTTACCCACCACTATCACCCAATCCAAGAAGCCCTGGGGGAGCAGGGGTTCCGTGTTGAGCTGCTAACAACAAGTTTTACAGTTTGAACCCATCAGCCCTTCTGAGGGACAAAGATGTGGATTTCTTCTCCCACACACCATTTCAGTCTCAGAAACTCACAGGGGCACTTCTCTCTTACCCTACATTGTCACTGAGTCAAATCAGCTCCATGGCATTCAGTTGGGTGTGGTAGTACCTAATCCAAGGAGTCCTGGTGGTGCCATAGGTTAGGCGATGGGCTTCTAATTATAAGGTTGGCATTTCCAACCCACCAGCCGCCTAAAGAAAGAGGCGGCTGGCTCTGTGCTCCCATGAAGATTTCTGGTCTCACAGATCCTAGACAGTCTATCAATCAGCGTAAACTCAATGGCAGTAGGGGGTTTGGGGGGTTATTATCTAATCCAGACCAGCCACGGCGGCCCGGCGATTAAAGTGCTACACAGCTAACTGAGGGGTCAACCATTCGCTCCAGTGCCAAGCAGAAAGATGGGGCTGTCTGCTGAAAAGATGGACTGTCTTGGGAGCCCTGTGAGGCGCTGTCTCTGGTCCTCGGTTGTTGGAATCGAGCCGACTACTACCCCGGACTCTTCAGGTTCACATCTCAGACCCGCAGCGACTGTGTGGAGCTACTTCCCCAGAGGTGGACCCCTTTCTACACAGCTCCTCCCAGGGCAGGGGTCCTCAACCTGCCTCGTGTCACGGCCCTTTCATACACTTCCTCACGTGGTGGTGGCCCTCCAACCTTAACATGATTACCGTTGCTACTTCATCACTGTCGTTTTGCCACTGTTCTGAGTGGGGCGACCCTTGTGAAAGAAGCTTTCGACCTCCAAAGGCGTCACGACCCACAGCTTGAGACTCGCTGCCCTCGAGGCTTTTGCTGCCACAGCCACAGCCGCAGCCGTGGTGAAGGCTCCATGTAGAGGTGCGCTGTTAAGGGGTCCAAGCCCAGCCCTCACCCCTGCTCCTGTGGAAGCAGCTCTAAGGATGGGTGGTGGCAAACCTGCACAAGGAAAACAAGACTCACCGCTCCCCGGGGAGGCCTGGCAGTGGAGCAGCGAGGACCTGCCCCGCCCGGGATGCCAACCTGGTGGCTGGCTGCCCGGGACCTCCCTGAGGCCCCACTGATGGGGAGCTGCCCACCCATGCTCCGGCTGGCAGGACGGCCTGGGCCCTGGCTCCAGCGGGGAGTGGTGCCAGCACCTCAGGCCAGAAGGCCCCATGGTCACAGGTGGTTCTTCCCTCCCCCGGGTCCAATGCGTTATTTCACAAAAAAACAAACCAAACTCAGGGCTGTTGATTCGACTCTGAGCCATAGCGACCAACAGTTGTACACTTGCCAACGCTGCCAACCTTCACAGGAGCAGGAAGCATCGCCTCTCTCCAGGTCCGGCCCACTGACCTTGGGGCCAGCAGTCCCGCTGGCCTGACCGCGCCACCAGGCCACCTTCACCCATGAGTAGCAAGTTGAAAACCCACCTTGACCCCATCGCTTCTCATCACTTGCACTGCCGCAGCCCGGCTTGACACTGCTCCCCAGCCTCCCCTCCCAATGTCCCCCTTACTTCCACTCTCAGCCTCCTACAGTTCAGTCCCCACAGGCAGTCACACCATCTCGGTGAGATGAGGAACCGGACACCAAAGGCAACAAGAGCTTCCCACCACGGCCAACACAGCCCCTGCCCACAACGCTGGCCCCGGGCTGTCCGGCTTCCCAGTCCTACTACACCCAGCACGGGGCATGGCACAAGTCAGAGGCCTCATTCTCATTGGGCGCATAGGTGCCCTTGTGCTACAGGCAGCCAATCCGAGGTCCACAAGCAGGCCTAGGCCCTGAGGCTCAGTCTCCCTCTCAAACGCTGGGCCGGGGCCAAGGAGACCTTGGGGACCGAGGTCCTCAGATGAAACACAGGCCACAAGGCAGCTCCTGGCAGGCAGACGCCCAGATGTGAGGAGTGACTGACCAGCAAGGCTGCGGTGTAGAAGACCACAGAGAAGGGGACACTAGAGGGCTGGGCTGGACCACATCCAAGGGGCTTCAAAAAGTTCGTGGGGAAACGGGATTGAAAGGTAACAGAACTGAACGCTTGAAAGCCCTTGTGTACACGTAGTGAAGGAGGACCCGCAGCTGTCCAGACCCCCGGCCGCACCCTCACTGAAGCCTGGCAGTCTAGGAATGCTGGGGCCATGCTGAGGTTGCCAGCCCTGCCTCGGCCCCACAGCTAGCTGCCCCTGGCCCCTTCCTTCATCTTCACTAGGCCTAGTCCTCGTCCCCTGCCATCTCCCCGGTTCTCTCGCAATCCCTTCTGCTCCTTTGAAGGACCCTTGTGGGTATTACATAAAGGAGACCTGGTGGTGCAGTGGTTAAGTGCTCGGCTGCTAACCCAAGAAGCCCCAGACTGAACCCACCTGTTGCTCCTCAGGAGAAAAATGCAGTCAGTAGTCTTCCTTCTTACAGTCTACTGCCCTGAGACCCGGGGTCGGGGGTGAGAATCTCCTCTACCTTCTAGACTCCAGGTCAGTGGTTTTTGTTTGTTCTTTTCTCTTCTGGGTTCACCCAGATAGCCAAGTCAACTGACCGACGACCTTGAAGCCAACGGCACCCCTAGGATTCCTTTACACTCATCGCTTCCAGGAACTAGGAGGTGGACACCTGGGGGAACAGGCCCTTTCACAGGCCTACCTGCCTATAATCACCGCCCATCACCGGCACGTGGGCCACTGGCCCACAGCTGAAGGTCCTCAAGGTTCGCCAGAGAGAGAATTGGGAAGTTGGCTGACAGGTCCCTGAGCTTTCCTGGTTCACACATGATTCTTTGTAAGGCGGTCTGGTGGCCAGCAGTAGGGCGTGAGGGTGCTGCTGAGAAAGCGTGGGACTGTAAACTGCCAGGTCAGCAGTTCAAACCCAACAGCTGACGCGCGGGATAAAGATGGATCTCCTCAAAGTCCAACCTCACTGCCACCGCGTGGGCTCAGTCGTGCCCTGAGGGCTCCTCCTGAGCAGGTTGCTGCCATCAGACTCTACAAAGTCTCCGGAACCCCTTGATGGGCTCGCTGAGAGGGGACATCCACTCGGTGGCAGCGGGTTTTTGCCTGATGGAGAGGTGTCGGAGCTGAAGACAGCTAGGATGTTGGGAGATCAGGCCCACGCAGCAGAGATCTGAACGCTGGTGCTGTCCAGTCAGTCCTGACGGGGGCGCTGCGCCCCGCACCGCAGTCCCTGCCACATGGGCAAACCTCTGGTTAGTGTAGGTTCGGCTCCTGACAACCAAGGCAGAGCAGGAATCCTGAGAGAGCAACACACACACACGTGCTGTTTGCCCAGTGCACAGCAAGGTGACACCAACACTGGCCGCCGCAGGACAAAAATCGGCAAGAAGGGCAATGACCGAAATGGAGCATGAAGACGTGACGTGACCACATGCTGCTAGAAAAATGGCTCCCAGAAACGTGGTCATCACCAAGTGCCACGCACACCTGCAACTTATAGAATCAAAGTGCCCTGTGACCCTGTGAAACACAAAACCACTCGGGCACTGCATGATTTTCCTGAGGCTTCCTCTGGGTAACTGGAACCTTGACCCTTCAGGCCAGCAGCCCTTCGCACCACCAGGGACTCGCTCCAACACCGACACAAATACCCCGGCTGACCAGGGCCGTGGGGACAAGACTTAGGACTGTTTAGTAGGGTGACAAGGGCTAAAGGCAGGGTGCCCATTCCCCCCTCTAGCTCTCACCACCAGCAGTGCCAGGCTTTCCTGAGTCGCTGAGGACAGACCTGTTCTGGCTCCACGCACTTCTCACACGGCTTTCCTCACACGGGTTACCGCACCTCTGCGCAAAGGCACTTCACGGCCCCCTTTCCTCCGGTTATTTTGATCTGGCTGTAATTGTAAAAGCCAGGCTCTGACCACCACCACCTGCCTGAAGGGTTGTTGTGAAAACTGCTTAAAATAACACACCGACCGGAGATGCAAGGTTCGTGTGGATTCTCTCCTGCCACTGTGCGAGCACCCCTCCTCCCGCTCACCCCACCTTCTTCTCCAGACTCCCCATCCACGAGCCCTCACCCTCCCTCACCAGCCCCTTCATCCCATGGAAGTGTGCCCCACCCCCCAACCCCATGACCAATGGGGAGAAGACAGGCAAAAGGGAGCCCGAGGTATTCCTACGGGAGAGCAGCCTGTGATATTTTATCGTTAACGCAACACGGGAAGAGGGCACAAGCCTGCGACTGCCATCCGGGGAGACTGTCCCCATCCCCACCGATTTGGGCAATGACCGCCCTGCCCTCCCTCAAGCTGCTTCGGTCCCCTTCCTGGTGGAGGCTTGTGGCCCTAACGCTAACCAGACATCTGTCCCCTGGCCCAAGTTTGTGAGCTCCCAGTGGACAGTGACGACCCCATCTCTTGACCTCAGCGATGACACCACGCAAACACAGGCAGGCAGGCCTGGGAGACTGCAGGTTCGCCTCCAGACCCCCACCAGTGAATCTCACAATTAAGCCAGTGACAAGTTTTTTGGTGTCCCGGTGCCGAGGAAAGTTAAAGTGACATTAGACTGCAGGAAGAAAGTGCTGGACACTGTGAGAATGACCGAACAGGGACCCGGAGGCAAGCAGTGTGAAATGGTGCAGAGACCTCCTCCAGCACAAACGTCCCATTTTATTTTAAAAAAAAGAGGGGGAGGGAGGACACAGCCATAAAAGGAAACACACCTGCACAAGTTAAAGACTAAAGCAAGCTAAGAAAAGCATGCCTGCGGATCTCAGTTTCTCCTGGGTCCCAGGACTCAACCCGTATTGTGTAATGCAGCATTCCTCAGCCTAAATGGGCCCGGACTAGTCTGGCAAATGCTATCTTTTCACGATTCTCTACAAAACAAATGTTTTCCCCCTATTTCATGGGTGGAGGATTATGCTGGAGAACCCCCTCCTGGAAACCTCGATCCCTCCTAGAGCCCAAGTGACAGACTCCTCCACGGTCCAGTTCAGCAGAAACCCCCTTGCACAACAGTGACTGCTTACCTCTAAGTCATAGGAAAAGGTGACCCCCGCTTTCCCAGCCCCTCCACCCAGACTTCCTGGTGGGACGGGGTCATTCAAGCCGTGGAGAAGTGAAACCAGTCCCAGTCACCCACCACGCTCCGCGAGCCGTGCTCAGAATCTGCGTGGGAGACGTACATGTGTGGCATTCCTTCAAATGTGACGAGGGTGAGAACCATGACCTATGTGCTGCTGCACATGGCTCCATTGTGGGGCTGGAGAATGCAGCCGGCCCAGCCAAGCATGCGTCTATCACTTGTCACGCGGGCACCAGACGACTCTCATTGGCCACGTTCTGCAGAGAATCGACTGGAAACTTGGGTTCCTAACAGGCGGGAGAACGGCAAGGCTGTCCTCACCAGCCAGCTGTGTCCAGTCACCCTCTCGTCGGCCTGTGCTGTTTGAGTTGGTTCAGGCTCAGGGGCTGTCTGCGGACAGCGGCACGAAACACACCGCGCGGTGGCAACCACGGTCTCTTCCTCCAGAGGGGCTCCCTCTTTGCTGGACCCTACTTTTTTCCCCTCTGCTTTTCCACGGCCTGGTCCCTCCTGATAGCCACGCTAGGCGTTGTTCTTATGGCTGTGAGAGGAGCCCTGGTGGCACAGTGGTTCTGCATAGGGCTGCTGACTGCGAGGTCAGCAGTTTGAAACCACCTGCTGGACCAAAGGACAGAGATGGGGCTTTCGAGTCCCGTAACGCGTTACAGCAGGGGTCCTCAGACTACAGCTCGCAGGATGTTTTTGCCACTCCTGCTGTCCTGCTTAGCAGCCCACAGTGAATTTGGTTCATAGTTGTTTGTTTTTTTTAACTATAGTCCGGCCCTCCAACGGTCTGAGGGACGGTGAACTGGCCCCCTGTTTAAAAAGTTTGGGGACCCCTGCACACTTAGAGTCTCAGAAACCCAGAGGAAGGGCTTCCCTGTGACACAGCATCAGCTAGATGGCAGGGAGTTTCTTGGTTTTTGGTTAGGAGCCTTCAAATCCGCTCGGACCCGCTCGTGGTAACACTACACGCCACAGAAGGGCACCCTGCCACCTCCCACGGCTCCTGTGCTGGAGCCCATGGGACCGCCACCCTGTCACGCAGCTTGGTGACAGCCTTCCTCTTTCTTCACGGCCCCTCCAGACACTGACACTTTCCAACGGAGCCCTGACGGCACGATGGCGTACACCAGTGTTTCCCACAGTGGGAAATCACACCCCAGAGGGGCTAGGTGCAGGGTAAACAAGCACCCCACGTGCCCCACCCATGCCCCCACCCCTCCCCTTCGAGGTGCAGTGCCAGAGCTGATCACCGGGAACACCTTATCACGAAGGCGGTTTCTAGGCAACAAGCATGGGATGCCCTTGGAAGGGCAGTTCCCAGGGAGCCGGCAGCTGGCACACCTGGCCCGGACCTGCCTCACAAACTCCCTACCTTGACAAACACCATAAAAACCTTCGTCTGCTCAGCTGTTTGAAGCCACCGGGCTGCTCCAAGGGGCAAAGATACCGTCTTCTGCTGCCATGAACACTTAATCTGGGACGGCCAGAGGGAAACTCTACTGTCCTTCATCAAGGGTCACTCTGAGTCGTCCTCTTCTCGAGGGTAATGCCTCGCCTGCCCCCTTAGACAGGGGCCAGTTGGACCGACAGGCGGGCTCAGAGGAAGGATATTGTCAGCCCTGTCATCTACCCCCACGGTTTGCTTAGAGGAAAGGCAACTTCCTTGCCACAACCGTGCTGCTGGCATCTCAGGTGCCCTGTTACTCACCCCGGGAGCTCCAAAGCAGTCCCCCTGGGCACAACAAACACCCAATGCGCCCCAACCCCCTGCCTCTGGCGGGCAGTCCTGGTCAAAGACCCCGAAAGAGTTAAACATTTTGCACAGTTGGGAACAGAAGAGCCCACCTCACAGAAGGGGAGGAGGGATGACCACAACTTCCCCTGCACTTAGTTCCTCCCCCAAGAGCTGTTGAACCTCATCTGGAAACAGCTGGGAGGAGGCAGTTCACAGGAAGCCAAAAAAAACAAAAAAAAACAAGGATGGCGTGTACCAGGGGCAGTTAGGCAGCCTGCACCCAGAGGCCAGGGGGCAGACAGGAAGTGGATCTTAGCAGAATCTCGCCCACAGACAAGGCGGAGGAGACCCAGCTGGCCTTTTTCTCAGCCCAAGGAGGAGAGATGTCTGGAGGGCCAGCGTCGAGGGCCCGAGGCCCACGGGCATGAGCCCCTCGGAACTGAAGTCTTCGCCGGGGGTCCCAGAGGCACTCCTGTGCTCTCCTGGCTTCTGAGCCACAGGACACAGCCCAGACAGCCGGCTCTGAGTCACTCTGGTCGATCTGGACCAAGCGCCACACTGCCAACTACATTCAGGGGCCTGCCAAGCCGGCCTCACACACACACACACACACACACCACAACCTCTTCGACAGAAATCATCAGACCAAGCAGGACCAGGGGGCAGACCAGCGGCTCCCCAGGAACAGGGAAAGAAACTGCCAGCGGCACTGCTGCCTCCAGGGGCAGGCTAAGCCTCTTGCAGAGAACCGATTTTTTTGTTATCCAGAAAGTTCGGTGAGCGATGGCCGGTGGCCAAGCCATTTTGTGGGGAAAGAAGTGGAAAGAGAAACAAGACGCGGAAAGACATTAGTGGAACTCTCTGATGTGACTTAATGATGAGCTCTTGGGTTATCCACACTGAGGGCAAAGGGGGGCCTGGTTTATTTTTTCTTCACAGAACTTAGGCGAGGTCGTACTCCCCCAGGCCTTCGACCTGTCAATCACTCCGTCACCTCTGTCTGCACATCTGGGATTTTATAGCAAAATGAAAGGCGTGTTGTCTTAATACAACAACTTCCTGGCTGTCACTTCACGAAGCAGCCTGTGCTGTTATCAGGCTGGGTTCCCTTTCAATTCTTCAGGAAGAGTCTCAAGACTCGAGGCTGAGCGAACAAGACTGAAGGAACAGCGGTCAGGGGTTCAAACCCCACCAGGTGCTCCTGGGTTAAAAGATGAGGCACCTGGCTCTGTAAGGGTGAAGGCCTTAGCAAACCTGTCAGGGCGGTTCTCCCCTGTCCTTTAGGGATGTTGTCAGTAGGAATCAACTTGACAGGGGGCAGGTGTGTGTGTGTATGTGTGTGTAAGCGTGTGAGTTTGCTGTGTGTGTGTGTGTGTGTGTGTGTGTGAGAGAGAGACAGAGATGCACAGCTACCACGCAGATACCATTTGTCCTTATTAAAAGCCAGAACATCCTCCCCAGGCTTGGTGCCAGCTCAGACTGACAAGCCCAGTGGACCTGACCAGCATGCCACAAAAGGAGGGAGGGAGGGCTGGGAGCAGAACTCCTCCGGGGGACAGGCTCTGGTGATGTGGCTAACAGCTCAAGCAAAGATGGAAGGGGGGGCGGTGAGGAGGGGTAGTGCGCATGCACGTTTCAAGAACATAACAAAGGAACGAGTTGACGAGTCACTTCTTCCAGAGGGGGAAAATGCCGTCCGGAGCCAAGTACCCTGTGTTTTCCCGACAGGCAATGTGGAATGTTCGCGCTTGGGGACACTGGGGGCTCGCGGCGCTTCCCAGGAAATCAGTGAAGGGAGCGGGTAGGAATAAGCCCCCCTCTTCCTTCCGCTGCTTCTAGAGACTCCCAGGAAACTGTGCCAGCGGTGGGGCGGCCACTCCCGAAATAACCCGGCTGGGCAGACACTGCAGCGCCAGCTTGGCCAGGGTTAGGCTCAGGCCGCCGGCCCCACAGGAGTTGCTACTGGGGGTGGGGGGGTGGGGTGTCACCTGAAGCAAATGTTCCGTGAACACCGAGGGAGATGGTGTGGGGGGGGGGGGCACGGAGGTGTAGCCATTTCAACGCCCCAGGACCAGGCACTTCTTCCTTTTAGAGCACAGAGACGGGCCACAGGAAGCTGTTTCACCCCCTTGCCAGGTGGGTGTCCAAGAAGCCGGCTGAAACCGGGCCATTGTCCTCAGACAACTGTTTCAGGGCCCGGGCGGCTCCCTGCGACCTGCCAGCCCGGCAGACACACCTCTAACGGCCGCAGCTTCCAAAGAGGCACCCCGGGCCTCCCCCCACCCCGTGCGCCCCGGGAAACCGGGCAGAGGGGGGCCGCCTGCCTGCCTCAGCTGGCACAGGCAGGAGGAGTGGGCCGGGTATGAGAGGGGCCAATGTGGCCCGAGGCAGCAGACCCTGCCCCTGCCCCCACCCCACTGGGGCCCGCGGGCCGTCAAGTCAACCACACTGCTGGGGAGGGGGGGCACAAGGCATCTGAGAGAGGGGGGGGGGCACGGTGAGGTCTCCTGGACG
>PVJH01039818.1:0-16141 GCA_004026705.1 Nesogale talazaci | reverse complement strand
GGGACCCTGGTAACAGTAGGAGGTTCCTCTGCCACGGCAGCGAGCCAGGCCGGTTTTCTTCTTGAAGAAAGCACACCCGTGGGGTCTGGGCACAGAGTACCCTGTGCGGTGAGGGGTGCATGCTGGCCGCTGCAGAACACTGACCCTTGCAAGTAGGAGGAGGCTGAAAGAGAGGAATGAGCTTCAAGGTGGAGAGCTGCCAGACCACTGATGGAGTCCAAGAATTCCCACGAGGGAAGGATGAATGAGCTTCCCACCCAGAAAAGGCTCTTTGCTCTGCCAGCAGTTTTCATGGGAGAATGTGTCCTTGGCATCTGGAGCGGCCCCTGGGGTCAGTAGTGCCCCTCAAAGGGCTTTGACCGAGGCAGAATGCTCCGGGTCTGCCCCCTGGTGCCGTGGCACTGCCTCAAGTCTGAGGAACTGGCTTGAAGAGACCAGAGCCCATGTATGCTTTCCCGTGTGCCAGCGTCGGCCCAAGTTCCTTGTGAGTCATAGAGGGGTACAGTACCCCATGCCCATATAGGCCAGCATCTCTACACAGGAGGTCCACCTTCCTCACCTACCAAAACGCCGAGTATCTGACATGTACTTAGGCAGGACCTCCAGGGTACAGACTGTATTAAATCACATGCAGGCCAGTGGTTTGCACGCCCTCCCCCTTCGAGCTCCGGTGTCCTGGAGCTGTGGGACAGGAGGGCAGGGGCCAGGAGAGGTCCGGACTGCCGCTTTCTCCCAGGGCAGCTTTGCTCTGGCCACGAGGATCTTCTGCACAGGTTCATTGGGTAGGGTGTCTCTCTCCACCCGCTGAAGGTTGGATGACGGTGACTGCGTTCTTGTATAAATGGGATCGGGCAGACCGGTTTGAGGCCTGGCACGGCCATGTGACAGCTCTTCAGCCTTCGTTCTGTGATAGGTAGATTGAGGATGGATACTGGCTGTGCCAGGGCCCAGTCAGTGCCCGACAACTCACTCGGCAAACCTGGTGGGATGGAGCCTGGACTAGGTATCCCTGGCCCCCACTGGCAGCCTGTGCTCCTGGCGGCTCTCCTGTGACTCCCTCCTGGGTCTTGCCTCGCAAACCAAGTGCAGCGTCTCCTTAAGGGGGGGTCTCCCTCTCACAGCCTCTCAACTCCACTCTTGCACCTCGGACTACTGGTATCACCAAAAATCCTATAGCAGGTCATCCTTGGCATACAATGGGGTTCCCTACTGACTCCCTGGTATGCTGGCTCTGATGTGAACCAGGCACTTTCCCCTCTTCCTGCTCTTTATTATCCTTATAACACCCTCTTTAAACATCTAAGGAAGATACCAGCAAGTTATCCACTGAAGTACTGTATGTAGCACACACAAGTATTACTCCAGATGTACTCAAAAAGAAAAAAAAGCTGATGCTATGTGTGGTTCATGGTAACTGAAATAAGTCCTAAATTGAGGACTGACTGCATTTCTGTTTTGAATGATTACCATGTAATAAAAAAAACAAACTCCCATCAAGTAGAGGCTTACTCAGCCCCTCTGTAGGGCGGGGTACAACTGCCCTGCCACTCTTTATGGGAGGAGAAAGCCTGGGCGTCTTTCTCCCAAAGAGTGGCTGGTGGTTTTGAACCGCTGACCTGGCAGCTCTGGGCCTGATGCACAACCACCTTGTCACCAGGGGGCCTTTCACTCCAGCATAGTGATGGATTCCTCCAGTACAAGCTCTCACCCAAGCCTCACCGTGTGAAAGATGGCGACAGCTAGGCTGCCCAAAGTAAAATGATTGGTGCAGCACTTGTGAGTGTGGGAGCCACACTATAATCCACACTTGCTCACAAATGCTGGGCCCACCTTTTCACGTCAGCAACCACCAGCAACTCCAGACTGTTGCCGTCACAGAGCCCCACGGACTGGAGGCATTCATGACATTTTTTGACGTACACAAAGAAATTCTGGATCTTTTGTGAGTTTTCAGCAGCAGCACTTATAATTGTCCAGCCCTCTCCCAACCACCCCTCCCAGTCCCACCTGTCTTACTTGTTCACCCCTTCACCCAGGATGGCTGGGTAAAGTGACATGAGCTAACTGGCCAACTTACACAGGGATGGTACTGTCTTTTTTATACTGTGGAAGGGGGCTTGGAGACTATATATGTACAGATGTATACGTATGTACAGTGACTTAGTCAACACGATGCAGGCAGCACTCTGGATGGCTTGAAACCTGTGACCCCTGTGCAGTTGCCTAAGATGTCAGACTTTTGCTGTCTCTAAGTCCCCCCGGCCCCCCATTTTTCTTCGAGATGATCTTGTCATCGAAGACTCAAAGTCCATTTGTTTTACTTTTTCCACTTTTTGTTTTTTTAGCCACTAAGCCCAATATTGAGGTTTGAGGGATAAAGAAACTGGAGGACTTATTTGGTTTTGCTGTCAAAGAAACACATGTATTTACCCAGCCCATTTCAAGAAAGGGAATTAATATCCTGTTAAGAAAAGCCACCTTGGAGCTAAAGGTGTGGCAGTCAACAGTGCACCAGATTCACAAGCGGGAAGGGCTCCTTCCTCTTCTGTCATTTTCAAATTTGGCAAAGCCCCCGAGAGCCATTTCAGTCCGGGTCAAACTTAAATTGGGAAGAAGGTCCTGAGCCCTACTCCAAGAAAGAAGTTCAGGCATGCAGGGGCATGACACAGCAGCTTGAGAGAAAGCAAACTTCAAAGGGCAGTTTGTGGTCTTCTAGATGGGCCCTCCAATCCTGGGGTCCCCAAAGTCTCACTCTTCCCAGAATTGTGCACAGAACCATCACCCCTGTACTCTTCAGTGCCCCACATGAGCCGTTAGAAACCAGCAGGCCATTGACACCGGCGTCATTTTGGAAAAGCACATGTACCACAAGAGGTCAACTAGCTGACTGTGGCAAACTGTGGCGGTTCAGAGTTGGGTAGTGAAGATATTCCTGAAAGTGAATGAAGCAAGCCTTCCGCCTCAAGGAAGTTAAGTGATAGTATCTCGCCCATAAGATGGTTAATTCCAGGAGTGGGCTCAAGCGTCCGGACTGCAGTGGTGCCAGACCAGGCAGTGTGTCCTTCCTTCTGTTGTCCCTAGGGGGCGCCAGGGGATAGACTGTTCAACAACTAGCAAAAGCATTTATTGCCAAAATCTGTTTCAAGAAAAAAAATGCAGCTGTGAGCTCAACAGCTTCCTCAAACTGAAGATTGTCCGGATGCGATGGGTGGTATTAACGAAGCCTAATGAGATGTGCCAGCATTCACATCTGCTAACACAGCACACCAGAAGTTTCCAAAAGACCAGGGCAAGAGATTTAGGCGAAAACCAAAGATCCATCCAACTGATTTTAATGTGACGGAAGACCAAAAACCTCACCGATAAGGTTTCAGATTCCACATTACAACTCACTTTAAGAAACTCCCACTTGTGAAGTGTGAGAACCACCGTGATCTGCGAAGCCTCTTAAGATACAGCTCTCTTTGCCACTCACCTGGGAAGCCAGGTTTTCTTCCTCTGCTTCAGCAGGAACACCGCGTCAGGACAGACCAAGTCAGAAGCAACCATGAAAATCCAGCTATCTTCTATTAAGTTAGAAATTAGCTTGGCAGTAACGTAAAAACAATGGTTCATTTTTTCACCCATTTGTTTTGAGAAAAGGGATTTCATTTCATTCAAATGTAATTTATGTTACCATGTAAGATGCTTATTGGATTTTAAAGTGTGTTCACTTTAATTTTGAATGTTAAATTCTGATAAATATCACCAGTATGAACAAAGGTTCCTTGGTGTCTTTGGTAATTTCTAATCCTAGAAAATAAGCCTGAGATGCAGAGGTGAGGTTGTGATGCCACCTACTGGCAAGCCTTGCTTGCAGTCACCACCTCGCCTAAAATCCAGCGACCACAAAAACTGTTCTCTCACCTAACCATACCCAAGCACTTCTTTAATGATGGTCTCTATGATGACTCAGCCCAGGGGTGGGGTGGAGGGTATCAGAAAGAAGAGAGTGGAGAAAGGATAGTTTGAGACAAAATTGAAATTGTGCTCTTCGTGAGTGGTAAAAATGCTCTTGGAGTGGCCTATGTAAGAAAAGCCACTGGCTACTGTGATATACCCGATGGTGAGATTTTAGTGTTTTCTTAGTTTGTGACTCCTTAGGGCTGGATTTCATCATGCTTCTTAGCCCCACTGATTGCCTCTGTGACATCATCTGCTGCTGTAGGATGTTACACTGCCGAGCAGGGGAACTGCCCACCTTGGCCTTAAAGAAACACATGGATGGCGGCATGATAGAAGCAGCATTTCTCAGGGGGGTGGGTAACTCCCCCTCTGGCCACTGGGATGATGCAGGGGGCTGCAAAAGCAGGTCCTTACACTTTATCTTGCATTGTGAGCTATGGTATGGAAGTTCTTAATTGCCAAGGGGGCGACTTTTTTTTTTCTCCTGAAAAGGAGGTGGTAGGTCAAATAAATTTGGAAACCGTTGATTCAAGCCTTAGATTCTAATGCCCAGGTTCCCAAACTTGGCTAGTGATTGGAATTACCTGAGGATCTGGTGAAAATATAGATTCCTGCACTCCATTTACAATCAAATGAATTAGAATTTTAGGGGGAGGCCCCCCCCCCAGACTCCCGGGGTGCTTCCAATGATCAGCGAAGTTTGAGAACCTGAGGTAATGTAATGCTCTTTTTGGGTGTTACTCAGCTTTTAAATTTCCTAAGTGGGTGGAGTTGAAAGCACAGAATAGTTTGAGGGTGTGCGGTTCTTTTCCTTAATC
Organism: Nesogale talazaci; assembly: GCA_004026705.1. NCBI lineage: Eukaryota > Metazoa > Chordata > Mammalia > Afrosoricida > Tenrecidae > Nesogale > Nesogale talazaci. Next base: position 11,378 of record PVJH01039818.1, on the reverse strand, counting down.
TGATCTTTCATAACAGCTCCTTCTTTGAAATCACCCACCAGCAATCTTCCAAAGTGAAGCCATTTGACATTTCCTGACACCTGTCTTCTTCACCTGCTTCATATTCTTGGTGACCTGGCACCCAACACTTACTGAAATACATGTACACAAATGAATGCTCCAAACCTCCTCCTTTTGTTTGCAGATTTTAAATGGAGGGACCCCAGACATTCCTTCCAGTGGCCTCCTACCAGGGCAAGCTCAAGAGAACCCAGGTTATCCATACTCTGATAACTCTTCTATTCTTGGTAAGTGGCATCATTATTTCATTGCAATGAACTTGCAAAATACCTGGCAGGCCCAGAGTCAGCTTTCAGCTGGAATTGTACAAAGAAACAAGTTCTAATTACATTTGTTAAGAATGAAGTAAAGCTCATGTCAGACTCTGCTTCCCAGTTGGCTTCATTGCTTGGATACTGCTGAGAGTCCAAGTTTATCCCTGGGCCTCAAGAGGGGGCTATAGGCACCTAGACAGGCTTCCTCTCTCACAATATGGTACATCACCTTTGCAGAGGGAAAGAGGTTCACAGGTAGGTAAAGCCTAGAAGGTTCAATGAAGAATTTCAGAAGGTAGTAAAATCATGCAAGCCATGAAAAGTTTGCGTCTCCCATCCCATCCATCCAGTCCTTCACTTGTTTTTCGAGATTCTTTTTTCTCTTTGCCTTTATTTCTATAAACTGCCCCCCTTATTGGTTCTATCACAATATTAAGTGAGGTCAACTTGAGTACTTTTAATACTTACTGTTAAGCACTTTCATCTTTATTTTTTGGGAGGGCATCACTGCTCTCCGGTGGTGGGAGTAGGAGGTCCAGCCCCACTGCTGGAATTGAACCTCCGTCCCAGTGGGCCACAGCACAACCACTACGCCACCGGGGCTCAACCCTCATCTTTATTTTTTAAAATTGGTTTGGTCTTTAAAAAACAAACAAACGCACCACCACCAAAATTGGGGACGGCCCCACAGCCTTAAGCAGCCGTCTTGTTCCCCTTATTGTTAAAGGTCCCTTTATGAGACGCGTGCTTCGGAATTGCTTATAGCTAAGCATGCTTTGGCATTTTTCATCACTGACCAACCTCTCTCCTCCCACAGGTGAGAATCCACACATAGGTATAGATATGCTAGATCACGACCAAGGCTCCAGCAGCCCCAGCAACGATGAAGCAGCAATGGCTGTCATCATGAGCCTTTTGGAAGCAGATGCTGGACTGGGTGGCCCTGTTGACTTTAGCGACTTACCGTGGCCGCTGTAAACACGACAGGTTGCTTGGGCAACAGCTATAGTATCAAAGTGCATTACTGGTGGAGTTGTACAGTTGGTGAAGATGATTGGATAAGGAGAGGACAGCTTTTATGGACTGCCTGCATAAAAGCCATCTCAGAGCCACTGAAGCAAGTCCATCCTGCTGTGGAACATCAGACAAAGTGGAACTAAGCCTGCTCTCAGTGTTTCATCCTCGTTGATTATCGGGCTCGCTGTGAACAGCTTGCATTAATTGTACATTTCGGATTCTGTTTGTGTTGAGTTTTTTAATCATTGTGCACAGAAGCATCATTGGTAGCTTTTATATGCAAATGGTCATTTCGGATGTATGGTGTTTTTACACTACAAAGAAGTCCCCCATGTGGATATTTCTTATACTAATTGTATCATAAAGCCGTTTATTCTTCCTTGTAAGAATCCTTTACTATAAATATGGGTTAAAGTATAATGTATTAGACAGTTAAATATTTTTAATAAATGTTCCCCTTGTTCTATAATTACTGTTCACATTGCAAATAACTTAGAAAAAATTTCTACCTGCTAGAGAGCTGGTGTGTATCCATTTTCTACAGTAGATGATAGGGTTGCTTTACACCAGGGGTCCTCAAACTTTAAACGGGGGGGTGGGGGGTGGGGGGGGGCAGTTCACTGTCCCTCACACCATTGGAAGGCCGAACCATAGTTTAAAAAAAAAACTAGGAACAAATTCACTGTGGCCAGGATGAGTCCGCTGCTCAGCAGGACAGCAGCAGCAACAAAAACACCTGGCTGGCCTATAAATGTACTCCGCAGGGGGGTCGTAGTTTGAGGAGCCCCGCTTTATACCAACATCACTGGCAGGGGGGCCTGCAGGCCTTTCAAACAATTCTGAGACTTGCCTGATTTCTCTGTGCTACTACTTTGGCTGTATTGTTAAAATAGTTCATTTCAAAAGTGTTGCAATTTTAACTCACGTCAGATATAAGATGTTAATACTTGGTCAAGTTTGCATACGACAGTCTGGCCTCTCTACTGCTGGCAGTTCTTTGACTTCAAACAGTAAGTGACCCCAGATTCCAAGCACTTAATGATTTCTCTTTCGTTCTTGAACATAACCTAGCAAAACTAGGACTTGCACAATAGAGTATGTGCTTACACGGGGAAAGAGCTGAACTAGTGTCTGAAATCAGGTCTCTCATTAGATACTGCAAGATCCAGTCAAGTCACCTCATCCTGCCTATCTGGGGGGCTAGAATATAGGCCCCTTTATCAGCACTGCTCACCAGTGTTTGGAGTTCCACACCCTGTGCACTTGGCAGGGAATCCAAGTGTGACAGCACACACATATCCCACTGGAGCTCCTCCAACTGCAGCCTGACCTCCAGGTGTGTTTACATTGACAAGATAAGAGAATCTGCTAGTTATGAAGCCAAAAAGCTGCTTAGGGTGGTTATAAAGTTGCTCTGAAACATTAAAACAATGAAATTTTATTTTGATGAAAAATTTGTTTACAATCACTTAGTAAATGAAGAGCAAACACTTCATTTTCCTATCCCATAACTCTTAAGAAAAAAATGCATTAGTAAATAAATATCTGTCAACAGATTCAGGGTAAGGCAGACTAGATAATACACCACCTCTGATGTTCATTCTCCCTGCATGTAACTCTAAAAGGGTGAAAATGGCCCTGGGGAGATTCAGCCTGGAATCTCATCCTACACATTCAAATACACCCAAAGGTAAATAGTCTTTTTGTGCTCCTCAGTGGCAAGAAACTAGACACCTAACTGGAGGGATGTTTTGATAGAAGCACTTGTTTAAGTTATATTGTGCATCAGAACTATAAAAATGGCTTGAATAGTTCCATTCAACCACCATTTATAAAGTGCAACTATATAATATTATTCTGCATTTATCTGGGGTGTAACCAGTACTATCTTGACTGAAGGTATCCCCAGCTGCCAATTTCCACCATTTCTGAAAAGATCTAGATGTGTGAAAAAGGACTGTCCCCATACAAAGAACCAATTTCACAAACCTACTGGTAAACAAATACATTTATGTAACTGGAACCTCAGGATGCTAGAGTTGTACTCTTTTTTAAAAAACCATTCAGCTACCTTTGGTCTTTAAAAAAGCCTACACTGCCATTTCCTAAACATTGTCATGTGCATTTCACAATGAAGCAGAGTGGCCTTGCAGTGCAGAGTGAGGAGAGCACAACGTCACTGGAGAGTAGCATGCTATGGTTTCAAGGAACTTCAGCGTCACAGCATTGGATTCTGCCCATCAGGATCGAGGTCGCTGTTGCCCGAAGGAGGCTGGATGGGGAGGGTGTCCAGCTCATCCACTTGGGGAGTTGGGTGCATAGCGACCAGCTGGTCCTGGGGAATGTCTGCGGCAGCTGCTGCAAGGTTGGTAATGGATTTACTCTTTACACACTGAAAGTCTACATGCCGGCTTTTCCCTTCTTCCTTTTCCCAGGACATCCGGATAAAGGGTCTTTGGACATAGTTGTAAATCACTTCTGGGCGGCCACCAGGCCTTTTCTTTACTTTTTCTTTGTAGGTAGGATAACCTGCATGAGAGAAAGGTTATAAAAATTGAGGATACACACACATACACACTCATCAAACTCAGCCTACAAATAGCTATTCTGTACATCCAAAGGAGCCCTAGTGGCACAGTGGTTGTATTCAATCATTTCATAAAGTAGCGTATAACCAAACACCAAAGACCGTGAAAACAAATTCCAACGAAGGCATTAGCAAGTAATGAAGGCATTAGCAAGTAACAAGGCTTCAGAAATCGACAGACCACTCATGGGAATGTTTAAGCAAGCTATTAAAGCACCTACTGGTCCCTGCCAAGGAATTTGGAAGGTCAAATGATTAAGAGATTGATATTTGTGCATATTCCAAAGGTGATTCAACAGAATGTGGAAATTGCTGAACTGCAACAGTATCACAAGCAAGTAAAATGTTGCTTTAGGTAAGCTGTTACCAACCTGTGGGTCACGACCCTTTGGGTCACCCAATTCCTAACAGTAGCAAAATTATGAAGTATCAGTGAAAACAATGCTATGGCTGGGTACCACCACACATGAGGCTCTGGATGAAGGGGTCGCACGTGAGGAAGGTGTGAACCTCAGCAGTAGATCCTTCAGTAATGTTTGCAGCAGTGCCTTGACAAGATCAAGCCAGATTCAGCGAAGGACATGGCACAGAAGTGTATCTTTGCTGATGTCAGGTGGATCTTGACTAAAGATACAGAATACTAGAAAGCTGTCCAGTTGTGCTGTATGGTCTATGCAAAAGCATTCCACTGCATGGATCATAATAAATGGGTTAACATGGCAAAGAACTGGAATTCTAGAACACTTCATTGTATTCATGTAGAACCTGCACATGGACAAAGAAACGGCCCTAAGAGCAGACTAAGGTGAAGTCCTGCATGGTTCAAAAACCACTAAAGGTTGGTCTCAGGGTCCACCATTGATCTGTCAGTGTGTCACGCTCTGGTGACCTGTGTGCTGCTCGGATGGGGGAAGCTACGTCTTAGTATTTCAAAGGCCAGCAGGTGTCAGCAGAGCTTCTAGACGAAGAACAGACAACAGACAAGGAATTAGCTGCCTGCTTGAGAGCAAGTAGTTGCTGAAAACCTTATACCTCATACGGAAATAATGTCAGACACCAAGGCCCTAATGGATTGAAGGAGAATATTGTCACGCACTGTGACAGAATATGGACCCCCTCAGTTGGAGGGCACTGAAAATGTGACTTGAGAGCGAGTTGCTTTCTCAAGTGAAGACGACCAGGGTGACATGCATGGAGAAAAGCCTAAGGTGAACAGAACCTTCGGGATCAACATTTGCTGGTAATTGCGTGCCAGAATTTTGAAAAAAAAAAACAAAAAAGACCCCACTTGTTCACAGCAAACACCCTTTATCAACAACACAAAAAGTGACTACCCACACAAGACGTCTCCTGATGGAACACACAGAAATCAAACTGACTGTATCGGTGAGAAGAGATACTGGAGCTCAGTATACACTGCTAAAACCACGATGGGGGCCAATTGTGGAACAGACCACTGACTGCTTGCAGCTGAAGAAAATTAAAACAAGTTCACACAAGCCAAAGAACCTTGAGTCTAACCCACCTGAATTGCTACATCTCCAGAACAGATTTGATGCATGAAACACTAATGATTGGAGACCTGATGGGCTGTGGGAGGACATCAAGCACATCATTCATGAAGACGGCAAAAGGTCATTAAAAAGACAAGGAAGAGAGGAAAGATCAAGGTGGAGCTCAGAAGAGAATCTGAAACTTATTCTTAGTAGATAAAGCATGGAAGAATGATGAAGTTACCCAGCTGAATGGAAAATTTCAAAGGGCAGCTCCAGAAGACAAGGTAAAATATCTTAAGGAAATAGGCAGAGACCTAGAATTAGAAAAAAAAAAAAAAGGAGAACATGCTCAGCTTATCTTAAACTGAAAGAACTAAAGGAAAATTCAAGCCTGGGATTGCAATACTAAAAGATCCTATGGGCAAATGACTGAAAGATGGAGGAAACATCAAAAGATGGAAAGAATACGAAGTTACTCACTGTACCAAAAAGAACTAGTCAACATTCCACTACTTAAAGAGATAATGTAAGAGCAAGAACCAACAGTAGTAATGGAAGAAGTTCAAGCTGCGCAGACAGCATTAGCCAGAAACAAGGCTCCAGGAACTGATGGGACACCAAGTGGATTGTGTTAACACGCTGATGACACAGTGAAAGCACTCACTCATTTGTTCCAGGAAATTTGGAAGACAGCTACTTGGCCAAGTGACTGAAAGAGCAACATATCTGTACCCATTCCAAAGAAAGGTGACCCAACAGAATGCTCAAATTATAGGACAGTATCATTGATAACACATGCAAGCAACATTTTGCAGATGATAATCCAACACCAGTTGCAGCAGTACATTGACAGGGCACTGCTATAGGTTCAGACTAGATTCAGAAGATGTGAAAAAGAGCTGGCACTACTGATGTCAGATGAGCCTTGGCTGAAAGCAGAAAATACCAGGAAGATATTAACTTGTTTTACTGACTATGCCAAGGCATTCAATTGTGTGAATCATAACCAACTTGGGAGAGCCCAAGAACAGGAATTCCAAAACCCTTCGTTGTGCGTATGTGGAACTTGTACACGGACCAAGAGGCAGAAGAGCTGTGTGAACAGGAAAAGGGAACCCTGGATGGTTCAAAAATCAGGAAGATTTGGTGTCAGGGCTGTATCTCTTATCACACCTGTTCAATCTCGATGCTGAGAAAATAGTTCGAGCAGCAAATTATATGAAGAATAATGAAACATCAGGGTTGGAGGAATCCCTATTAACAACCTGTGAGCTCCAGATGACACAATTTTGCTTGCTCAAAGTGAGGAGGAATTGAAGTCTTTCTTGATAGGAGTAAGTACTTGCTGACGAATAGCAAGGATTGCAGCCTTCGATACGGATGATGACAATGTAAAGACCAAAATCCTGACAAGTGGAACATTAAGTAACATCAGGATAAATAGAGAAGATGAAGTTGTCAAGATTCTGTCTTGCTTGTAAGCACAACCAAGGCTCGTAGAAGCAGCAGACATGAGTTCAAAAACCATTTCACTGCTAAGTCTCCTGTACAAGATCTCTTTAGAGAAATAAAAAGCAAGGGTATTACTTTGAGGACTAAGGTGCACCTAACTGAAGCCATGGTATTTTCAATGGCCTTGTATCAGTGCTTCTCAACCTTCCTAACGTGGTGATCCTCTAAGACTGTTCATCAGGTTGTGGTGACCCCCCCCAAACACAAAATTATTTCTGCTGCTACTTCTTAACTCACAGTGATCTAGGTACAGCAGAACCAAACATTGCCCTGTCCCATGCCATTTCGCAGTGGTTCACAGGTTGGAGTCCTTTGTTGTAGTCGCTATGTCATTCCATCTTATGGAGTCTCTTCCTCTTTTTCGCTGACCTTCTACCAAGCTTGATGTCTGGTCCCTCCTGATGACGTATCCAAAGTACATGAGATAAAGTCTGGCCAACTTTGTCTCTAAGGAACATTCTAACTATACTTCTTCCAAGACAGATTTGTTCATTCTTGGTTTTCTTGTTTTGTTTTGTTTTGTTTTTTGGGGGGGTGGGGTGGGCATCACTGCCCTCTGGTGAGAGTAGGAGGCCCAGCCTTGCTCCTGGAGAGCTGCTTCTTGATTTGAACCACCAACCCAGTGGGCCGCAGTCCCGCACACAAGCACAATGCCACCAGGGTTCAGCCCCAGATTTGCTCTTTTTTTTTTTTTTTCTTTTGTGGCATCACTGCCCTGGTGGGAGTAGCAAGCCCAGCCTTGCTCCTGGAGAGCTGCTGCTGGATTTGAACTGCCAACCCTGTGGGTCGCAGTCCCGCAAACTACCACTAAGACACGAGGGAACAGCCAATTTGTTCATTCTTGTAGCAGTCCGTAGTATATTTAATACTCAGCTCCTACCATAATTCAAATGCATCGATTCTTTCTCTCTTTCTTATTATTTATTTATTTTTCATTTTTGGGGGGTACCACTGCCCTGTGGTGGGAGTGGGAGGCCCAGCCTTGCTGCTGCTGGATTTGAATTGCCAAGCCAATGGGCCACAGTCCCGCACTCAACCACTATGCCACCGGGGCTCAGCCGCATTGATTCGTTATTTAGTGTCCAGCTTTCAAATGTATATGCAATGGTTGAAAACACCATGGCTTGGATCACACTTCAAGTGTTCAAAGTGATATCCTTACTTTTTAACACTTGAAGAAGGATCTTTTGTAGCAGATCCTCCCAATTCTTACTGAGAGATAACAACCCATAAGGGCAATCCTATCCTGGAAATTTTCCTCTTTTTCACCTATCAGGCAGTTTCCTCTTAGATACACTATTATACATTCCTACCATTTCCTACTAGCAAGATTTGCCAGTTTAGCCAACCAACCTTACATTTTCTGTAAAGGGCTGGGTCAGGCAGTAATTATTTCAGGTTTGTGGGCCATATAGTTTCTATTGTAACTATTCGATGTGGTCATTGTAAAATGAAACAGCCATAAGCCATATGTAATGAGTGATAATGTCTGTGTTCCAATAAAATTTTATTTATAAAAACAAACAAACAGGCAATAAGCTGGATTTGACCACAGTTAGAACCAGAAGAAAACAGAGGTAGGACAAGATGTCACAATGAATGGACACAGTCCCATTTACTCCCCCCAGCAACGAGCTCATTGACCAACCAATATAAACAAACACAGAGCAAGATGTCAGAACTCTGGACAGCAGCTGAGGCATGACAGAGGCGGGGTGAGCGGGCAGAGGAGGAACTGGGTCAGCTCAGACACTCGCTTAGCCGACCTGCTAACCTCGCGAGTGCACACTTGCCACAGGTAGTTTAGCAGGGGTCTGGGTAAAACGCCAAACACAGAACATAGGATGGGAGCTAATCTTAGACAACTCTAGCCTGACGCTCTAGAGCAGTATAAAATGGGAGTTAGTGGGCCACAACTGGGAGGCAGTGAAAAGACGATAGTGCTACATGGGAATACTATTGACTCTTTCGAGGCCTATGCCAAAAGGGATGGGATGAATTTCAAGGGCAGCAAGGTGAGGGGATACCCCAGACTGACAGGGACAAAAGATCCAATCGACAGTGGGATACTGGGGTACTGTCTGTTTAATGGTGCTGAAGTAGAAAAGACACAGAGAACTGCACATCATACCCCGGGAAAGTGCAGTCCTGCCACTTACAGCAGAGTCTGAACCCAGAACCCGCCTACCCGCTCCCCCCACCACAAACACATTCCCCCCCACCCTGCCCCACGTGTACCTAGTGGATTCAGAGACCAAGCAGACAGAACTCCTGCACTAGATACTCTTCAGACACAACAAGCTAGCATAGATTTGTCTCGGTGCAAAGAAGATTTCAACATCTATGCAGGTTTTCAGAACACATGTTTTCTGTGAACTTTTTGAAGATGGACGTCATGGGTAGGAGACCCTGAGACAAGTCTATGTGGAGAAGGGAGGTTGCCCTGAAGAACACTAGGAGGAAATATTTGGAAACAGGTCCAGGTCGGATGGAAGAGAAGCTTGAATAAATGACAGTCTAGGAAATGAAGAGAAGCTCAGCGTTTATTGCAGCTGACTTTTATCTTGTAGACTGAAGTTTGCACGTATGTCCACAATGTGACCCAACTGGGAAACCCAGCCTATGTAGCATCAGTGGTACGAGCCAATCGTACTACTGTTCTGCATTCCTACCCAAGGGTGGACAGGGGTGGTCGTTCAAAGTCCTAGCTAAGTAAACACTTCCTCGCGTAGTCTTCAACGTTCTACATCCGTGGCTACTGAACACTATGATCTATTTTAGGTTTTCTTTCCTTACATTTTTGGATAAAAGTCAAATATTTTGACAGAGTGCATTCCACCGAGCCCAGGACTGCTGGTGATGGGAGTAAGGCAGGTCAAATCTGTTCTGTTCGTTAGAGAGCCACCCTCACCCTACACTACCTCGGAACCCAACCTTCGTGGAGAGGTATTGTCACACTAAGGGAGACAGGAAGAAACAAACAAACAAGCGTAAGAGTCTTTTAGTGGAATTACAGTATACAGATTTAGGCAGGAATTATACTTCCTAGCCACCAGCCAAAACATTTTTACCGTTTAAGAAAAATTACCCAGCAATCTGCTTATAATTAAGTAGAATCGGCCTGAGCTAGGACTGAGTAGGATCCCTCTGCACATGTCCAAGCACTGCCCATTCCCTCCCTTTGTCCCTTTGACACCACCGCAGTCAGGATTGCCATCAGGTGCCACCCACTTGGTTCCGACTCATCCTGATCCGGTGTACAAGGCTGAAACGCCACCTGGTCCTGCACCATCCTTCCAATTGTTTCTGTGAACCCACCATTGCAGCCACTGGATCAATTCATCTTCCTCTTCTCTGCCCCTCTACTCTGACCACACAAGATATCTTTTTCCCGGCTGAGCCCCAGTGGCAAAGTGGTTGTGCTCAGGACTGCGGCCCACAGGGTTGGCGGTTCAAATCCAGCAGCAGAACTCCAGGAGCAAGGCTGGGCCCCCTACTCCCAACAGGGGGCAGTGATGCACACACACACACACATACACACACACATCTTTTTCGGGGCTGAACCCTGGTGGCGTAGTGGTTGTGCGTGGGACTGAGGCCCACTGGGATGGAGGTTCGATTCCAGCTCCATGGAGTAAAGGCTGGGCCTCCTACTCCCACCACCTGAGGGCAGTGATGCCCCCCCCGCCCCCGCCAAAAAAAAAAAAAAAAAGATATCTTTTTCCAGGGAATGATGTCTCCTGATGACATGTCCAAAGCATGTGAGACTAAGTCTCCCCATGTCCACTTCTCAAGAGCATTCGGGCTAGAGTTCCTCCAAGACAGAGTTGCTTGTTTTTCTAGCAATCCGTAGTATTTTCAATATTCTTTGCCAACACCATGACTCAAAGTATCATCAACCTTTCTTTGGTTTTCCTTATTCAGTACTCAACTTTCATATGCACATGAAGTGACTAAAAATACCATGGCTTGAGTCAAGTACACCTTAGTTCTCAAAGGGAAGACAAACAAGAGGACTTGTGCAGCAGATTCACCCAATGCAAAGCACTGTTTCATTTCCTGACTGGTTACAAGCAACATGAAATCTCTGACAACTTTAATCTGGTCTGGCGGTGGGGTGGAGGGATTTTGGCAATCTAGCTCCCACAAAAGTCAGTGTATTAAAAAAACTAATACTTGGACTCCTGAGAAACACGAGGTGAAGAGGGTACAAAATAACCCTACTGTTGGAAACTCTGACTCCTGCTGGCATCCTGAGTGTGCCATGTGTTGGGCTGCTCGCTAAAATGTCAGCAATTAGAACGCACCAGTTGCTCAGGGGGAGAAAGATGAAACTTTCTGCCCACATCAGATTTGACGTGAGCAGATTCACAGTCTCAGACACCCAAAGGGGCAGTCCTACTTCGTCCTATAGGATCTCTGAGCCAGCATCGACATGATTCATGGCAGTGA
>PVJH01039817.1:0-16143 GCA_004026705.1 Nesogale talazaci | reverse complement strand
CTGTGATATTCGCTTTATTGTTTTGTAAATTAATTCACAGCCTTACCAAAGGGTGCCCTTAGGACAAGGTATTGCAGTCAAATGATCTACACATCATAAACTCTGAAGAAAATGGCCAAAGTCAAAAGGAAGGTCAGTAGGGAAATGTAGTCTCTGGCATCTACACAAATATTCAGATTGACATGAAACCACACACACAAAAAAAAGGTTCAGAAACTAGTATCAGAAGAAACACTTGTGAACCTATTCTATGAGGGCAGAATTAACCTACTATAAAAACAGGTAAAAATGTTAAAAAGGAAAAAAAGGTAATGTCAAATTAGTATTTCATAGAAATTATTTCACAGAAGACCTGCAAAATGAAAAGAGGTATAAGAAAATATGCTGAACATCACTGGTCATTGTTCATGTTGGTGGATGCCATTGAATTGATGTCAACACAGGATGTCTCATATGGCAGAGGGGCCTGCCCTAGAGGATGATATTTGCAAAAGAAAATCACCATTTTTTTCTCTTGCAGGACCGCAGTATTGAGTTGAACTGATATTTCAGTTAGCATCCAAAACCTTAAGCTTTGAGCCATGAAGTGTCCATTTATCAATAAATCATTGTTGTTGAGTTGATTCTGGTAATTAAAGAATTATAAATGAAAATATATCTATCGAAATTATTTTAAATGGCTAAAAGCTGAAGGTGGAGTATATCATGCTAGTTGATAATGAGTAAGAACAACAGAAACTCTTATTCACTGTCATTAAAAAAAATGAAAAATATTACAACCACTTTGGAAGACAGTTCAACCTTTTCTTAAAAGGTTGACCACAGTCTTATAATGTAATCGATCAATCAATCCTTAGGTATTTACAGAACTTGTTTGAAAACCACACAAAATTTATTCTTTAATGTTTACAACAGAGTTTTTTATGTTGTTTTCATAATAACCCCCAAACTGAAAGGAATCAACATGCTTTTCAATAGGTGAATGAAGTAAAAAAAAAATGCGTTATACACAGCAATTGAATTGATCTTAACTCTTTCAGACTCTCTATGGGGTTTCAGAGCCTTTGTAAATCTTCGAAAGGTCAGAGAGCCTCATATTATGCCCACAGAATGGCTGGTTGGTTTGAACTGCCAACAATAACTGACTGCACTAAAACTTGTCTACTGCTAATTTTGTTTAAACTCATGGAAACCCTACGTGACAGAGTATAATTTACCCATAATATTGTTTGCCTATAATCCCCATAGTGGCAGATCATTAGGGTTTTCTAAACCACTGTGTGTATTATAACACATGTGATAGTCAAATGGCTAAAACCTTGGCACCCCAGGTCTTCTACGTGTGTAGATCGATGTAACAAAATAACTGTGTATTGCTGAGTGAAAGAAACAAATGTGAGATGGGTGTATATTGTATAATTATAGTATATTCTGGAAAGGAAAAGATGTAGAGAAGGTTAACAACTCAGTAACTGCCAGTAGTCCATGGTGGGGATTATAAATTTGAGAATGTATAATACAATGGATTTCCTGAGGGGCAGGGTGTGGGGGAATGTATATATTTTTTCTGATGCTATAATAATGATGGCTAAACTATGGCATACAACTGTCACTGTATACTTTGGCTTTGCCATAGGGGGGTAAACCGTACTATATATGATTAAAATAATTATTCAGGAGGTTTTAAAATGCAAAGACAGACAGCAGAATGTGATGAAATAATCTACATATATTTAAAAATGTACAGGGCAATCCCACATAGTAGAGAAATACTCTGTTGACAAAAATACCTTTAGAAATTAACAGAACTTGAAAGGCTAAAGAGACATGTTCTATCCATAAACACTGTACTCTACTGGATAAAGTTGTCTCCCAGAAGGGTACAGTTGACTAGCCTTATACTGCTGTGTGCATATAATGAAAATAGACAATTAAATTAATATTACTGTTTGAGTGGTAGGCATCGGAAAATTAAATGGAGTTTGGTCCATTTGACAATGAATTAAAATTGAAGATACAGAATGAGACCATGGTTAGTTTAATATAGATATAGAGGGTTACATGTACCAGTCGTTAAAGATATATGTTGGCCAGGAACTAATATGTACAAATATATTTCCTATCCGTAGTACAGTATGAAGCTAATGACTTTTTAGTAAGATTAATACACCTAATGCCCAGACCTTGGATTTAATACTACTCTGAAATAAAAACCCTGTTCCCTTGCAAAAGTTGCTAATTCTAAGAGTCAGTCATGAAATATAGAAGATGACCATATAATGTATTCTAGTGCTAGAAAATAGGAATAATTCAATTCTAAATATATATAAGGATATAATCATAAAATAATACGCATTCAAATCAAAGTATATGCATATATCATAAGGAAACAGGAAACAACTAAACATATCTTAATGGCCAAAGTTTCAATTTAAAAAAAAAAATAAAGTGCCATTGAGTTGATTGCAGCTCACAGTGAGCCTATAGAGATGTTCCAGGGCGGTAATTCTGTACGAGTGCAAACAGTCTTGTCTTTGTCCTATAGAATTCCTGGTGGGTTTAAAGCATGTCCTTTGAGTGAAAGCCCAGCACCAAATTCAATCCACCTCCCTGGCCTCAGCAGCTACAGGAATTTTTGTTAATGTATAAAGCTTCACTCTGAGATAATGAAAATTCTCTGGAATTATATATTGGTTGATTACCTGGCAAGTATACTGAAACTCCCTAAATTGAATTACTGTGGTAGATGTTTGTTTTTTTTTTTGGTCAAGTGGACCAAGATACTCAGAGGTTTGACAGTTAAAGCCTAATCATTTTTCATGATGTGACCTAATACATTGAGATTGGCTGTGAACAACCAGTCAGTTGTAAGAAGATTAGGATGGAAGTTGAGCCTTTTGTTCAAATCAGAGCCATGTTTCTTGCTCAGGGGGGTGATCTACTTCCTTTATAAATGGACTTGGTGGAAAACTGATTGCTTTCTCTTACAACTGGTCCACCATCTAGCCATTGATCTTAATTTCTTTAGACTTGAATCAAAGGCCTGCCATCTGACCTCTTGATCTTTTATTAATTCACCTCTCCAATCAAAAGCCTGAGCCTCTGCCTTGGCTCCATTGCCCTGGAAGCCATCATCCCGTGGCCTCCCTACTGATCTGTAGGTTTACTGTCCTCACGTAAGGAGAAACCTCCAGTTTAGTATCTCATCCATGCACTTGGCACCTGCCTGGGGTCAGACGGCCTTGCTTCTACAAAGGTGTGAGCCATTATGCAGATGTAAGAATCACCAGTTTTGCTTCACTGAGAAATTAACCCGACAACTATACACATTAAATGTATACACTTTGTGGCATATTAATTATATCTCACAGGTTTTTGTCAGAAAATTTTGGAAGAAAAATTCTCTGACTAGAAGACTGGAAGACACTTGTACTTGTGCCCATTCCAAAAAAAGAGACACAATCAGAGGGAGAAATTCTCAAACAGTATGATAAATACCACATACATGTAGAATTTTACTGGAGACTGTGATAGGTAGGCTTGTTGTGCCAATATGGCCAAAAAAAGTAGGTAGCTTTGTTGTGACAACATGGCCAATGAACATATGTGAGATCAATTGAAGGACAGACCTATAAATGCCTCTGTGAGCCTTGTCTTTGTCTCCTGCTCTTTGATCTGCAGACCAGCCAGTTGCCATGTTTGACCTGTGCCTTGATCTGTAAGCTACACTACCCATGGGGCACCTAGTCCATGGACTGTGTTGCTGTGGGTTGAGGTTCCCTTAAGCCCTGCTTTTCCACACTTCTGGAATATACATCTCTTGAGCTGGGGAATATGACCCTGTCATCTGGTTAACTGTTGGTGACCTGCCTTGCTGTTTGCGTTTTGATCTTATAACTGTCAAACATGCAACCCTAGTTAGAATATTGCTAGTGGTGAAAAAAGGAAAAAAAAGGTTGGCAAACTGTTAGGTTGGAAAACCAGTAGTATCTGCTGTGAAGGAATTCTCACAGCTTGTTTCAAAAAGCCTGACTTCCTCTTTTTCCCCTGAGGCTCCTATCACAGTTATCAGAAGGGTAGTGGACATGATATGTAAGTAATAATGTACCTATTTTCTACAGTAAAAGTTTAAATAGGTTCCAGATTCCCATAATTACAGGCTTGAAAAGGACTTCCAAGGTTATCTGGACCTCATTGAGGGCAATTTTCATGAATATGAATTTGCTCAGCCTGCCTTAGATGATCTTCAGCAATTTCTATGAAATGATGTCTGGCTGAGCCTGTCCATCAGTAGAGTGTGCTATTCTGATATGCCTTAAGTTTTCCTAATGACACCATGTACCCCGCAAAGTGGTATTCTGGGTAGCATCCCTCCTGGACTCAGATGAGAAGAGAAAACATGAGTCAGATTGAACAATAGATTGTGTTCCTGGGGAAAATTTTCCCATTGTAGTCGCTGTTGGAATTAAGGGATGATATAAATGAAGAGAATAGACTGTGCATGAATTTAACAGTTAGAACAAGAAAAACTGTCAGAGAGATTGCCAACAAGTGCCTTCCTAGAACATTAGCCATTTTTTGAGCGTAGCGCGGGTGGGCAGGCTACATTGTCAGTTCATTCTACAGTATTAAAAAGGAGAAAATGTGAGAAAAAGGGTGCTAGGTGATTCTGAAGATCAAGTCCCATGGCATATATGGATAAGGAGATGTGTGTACATTGACAGGCATGAACTAGCTGAGTCAAGTGCATACATTTCTATATTTCATTGACAATTGACAGTTTACCACCTTTATTTTAGCATATGTAAAAGATTCTGCTCTAGTTGTTAAAAGGAAGTACAAATGTAAGTGTAGTTTTTATTTGCAAGGGAGATTTCAGATTTTTTGAAAAGTGCATAAAATGAATGTTATCACAAATTGCATGTTTTGAAAATAAAACAAAACAGTTCTATGAGATCTGCAAACTCATCCACCATATAATGCGGAACAGATTACATCATGCTATGGATGATGCCTTTTTCAAACTGCTGTGGAAATTGATATGGTAGAAAACAACAATTCCTCTGCCATTTTTAGCCATAGTGTTGACATTCATTGGATAATATAGAAAGTGCAAAGTAAAAAGAGAAACATTCTTTACACCAAGAAAAAAAATCACTGCTATACATCTTTTACCACAAAATGATTTATTTTGTAGGAATATGGTTGTCATAAAAATTTTCAAATTGTTAGAATTCATAGCATTCCAGAACATTAAGAAAATAAGCAAAACTCACTCAACAGTCTCAAAGATATGATTGACTGCACAGGGATAGTTAATGAACCACTTAGGTGATAATATTGTTTTTGTTTGGCCAATTTGAATGAAGCAATTTTAGTTTGGGAAATTGTCTAGTACTTGTTCACCACTGATATATGAGTCATGCATAATGCAATGGACTGACACAATGGCTTCAACAATGAGTTCAAACACAGAAAAGATCACAAGATCACGAGGACGGCACAGGGACAGGGAGTGTGTCCTTCTGTTACCTGTGAGACCTTCATAAATCAGAACTATCTGGACAGCACAAATAACACTGATTGACATAGCCATTTTTCTGTCACTTGGTCATACAGTGGTGACTCACATGAATATACGATGCGGATAGCCTTCCACCAAAGTTCAAATACCACAAGGTTGCTCAGAGTGATATGCTTCAATAGAGCTTCTAGGTAAAGACAGAGAAAGAAGGGGAATTTTGGTTATTTCTGAAAACTGTTGTTGTTGTTACTGGCTTCAAATTGGTTCTCACTCATAGTGAGCTGATGTACACAGAACAAAACACTAGAGAACTGAGACTCAGGAAGAGATTTATTCAGACAAATTCTCTCCACTCATATTTAAAGAGTCTGGGAGCCAGGATTCTCATTGAGTGAGGTCTTCACACTCCTGAGTTAGAGATGCACCCAAGTCACATTCTCCTAAGTATGTTATTCCCCACAAGGTCCCCCAGTAATAATGCCAATTTTAAGATGCTATTTGCAAGCACATGGTTGTTTACTATATACATTTAAAGATTAATTGCCTCAAGGTTATCTGCTACCAAAAGCAATCATACCATCTAAATATAAGTACTGCCCTTTCCCTTCTGATAAGGATCATAGATTTTTCCCCTGAAGAAGAGATCAGGGACACGGAAGGTCAAGCCACTCAGAGACAAAAGTTAAGCTGCCACTTTAACTCTAGAATCTGACCATCTTGTGACATCTATACTTTTCTGTCACATGCATAGCACTAGCAGACTAGCTAGTGCTTTTCCTGTTACGTGTATGCACTTTGTACCTCTCTTTCCTACTATGTGTAAGTCTCCAATACACTCCCTTCCAATTACGTATGTGTATGACATGGCTTATATGCCCAAGATTCTATAAATCTGTGAGAGAATAAAGTCTCACCTACTTCCTTTGGTTCTGGTCTTCAAGGAAGAGGTGTGCACTGGATTCCCTGCTGGATGCTTCTTCAATTTACCCTTCAATTTCACAAATGTTCCCAGGGTTCATTTGATTGTCAAGACTGGTCCTCCACAAAACACCACCCTGTTCTGCATCAATTCCTGTTATTTCAGAGCTCACTGTCGGAGCTACTGGACAAATCATCCTGAAGCAGGTCTTTCCCTTTTTTGCTAACTCTCGATGTTACCACCAACACTTGCCTTTCAATTTGTTGTACTGTGGTGACTTGGGTATTGCTGGAAGCTATATGCCAGGTATCCCAATTGCCAGTAGAATCACCCAAAGTGTACAGGTTTCAGGGCACTTCCCAGCCTAGGAACAGATAATGAAGAATGGGCTACCCATCTCCAAGGAAGGGGCAACTGGACACAGTATGCATAGCTATTTAACCAAGCATGAAGTCTTTCTCCAGGGACTGACCTCTCTGGATAACATGTTCAGATCATGTGGAATAAAGTCTCACCATTCGTGCTCTTAAGGTTTATTCTGGCTATATTTTTTGCAGAACAGAAAATTAACCAAGGAAATTAAATTTACATCAACAGACTATTGCTTGATCTGCTCAAAGGTGAGTTTCCTTCTCTTGAAGGCATTATAGAGTAGACTAGACTCAAAACTAAACTCACGCACACCAGTGATAACGAAGATGGCACCGGACTATTAGACACGGTCATCATGAGTCTGACAACTAGCAACAATAAAATCTTTACCAGAAATAGGATTATGAGAATCTCTATGAAATGTAAACTTAAGGTTCTTTATAGATGCTTCATAATACACGAAAACCTGCAAAAAATTTTGGATACTGGTTGGCCTCAAATTTGCTATAATCTCTTTTGTTTCTGCTATTATTGGTCTAACCTGATGTATCAATTATTAAATATCCTATATGTGTTCTATATTTAATACTGCTTTTGAAATTAATCAATGACATACACTCTTTGGATGAATGCAAAATTATTATAGGTATCCCAAGTTTAAAAAATAGAGAGGAAACTAATACCAGAAATTCAACTGATGACCCTAGTAATTATTTTTATCAAAGAAATTATAGAACCTAGACAATGTCATGGTTTTTAAACATATTTTATTTGACTAAAGTATTCGCCATAGATAAAATGTGTGTCCTAGGACCTCAACAATTCATAGAAGATGATCATTATCTTTTTTGCTTTGGGCTTATTGATACAAATTTATTATTTCTGACAAGTCAAATTAACAACTCTGTTTCTAATTTGTGGAAATAACACAGCTCTTCAAATTTGCAGCTTCCTTTAAAAAATCACTTATGGGGACTCTTACAGCTCTTTCAATAGTCCATACATCCTTTGTGTCAAGCATATTTGTACAGATGTTGCCATCATTCTTTTCAAAACACTTTCTTTCTACTTGAGCCCTTGATATCAGTTTACTATTTACAGCCCCCCCATGAACACTTGATAAGTTGTAAATTATTACTATTTTCATAACTTACAATGTATTCAGTCTCCCTTCACCCATATTTCTGCTGACTTCATCCTGGTGGGATGGGCATGATGGGGGTTGCAGTATGCATGTGTGGATATGCATATGTGGATCATTGCAATGGGTTCCTCCTTTCTCCCCTCACCTTTGCCCTACCCATATGGTAGTGATAGTCCCATTATTGTTCCTGGTGGGGTTTTCTATCCGAATTTTGTGTGAGAGTTCTTCTCTGTATCAGTGTACATGCTGTGGTCTAGCCAAATTTATAAGGTAGAACTGTGGTCATGATAGTAGGTGGTAGGAATCATTAAAGGACTAGACAGATGTTATCTGCTTTTCATCTGTGCTATATTGCACCCTGGCTGGCTCATCTGTTTTTTGTGACCCTCCTGTGATGGAATGTCCAATTGTCTACAGATAGGCTTTCTGTCTCCACTATGCCTGCCCTCCACCCTTTGTTCACACTGATATAATTGTGTGTCCTGGGTCTTTGATGCCTGATATCGGATTCTCTTGACACCCCATGATCACACTGGCTGGTGTGCTTCTTCCATGTGGGTTTTGTGGCTTCCCTATTTGAAGGTTCCTTGTTTATCTTCAAGCCTTTAAGACAGCAGACACTATATCTTTTAATAGCTGGGCACCATCTGCTTTCTTCACTGTATTTGTTTATGCAACCATTTTGTCTTCAGTGATCATATAGAAAGATAAGCATCACAGAATGTAGGGTTACTAGACAAAGTGTCCTTTTATTGAGGGATGACTTGAGTAGATGCCCAATATCCATTTTTCACTTTGATACTTAACATATAAATATATGTACATAGACCTTGTACTAGTCTGGGTAGACTATAAAAACAAATTTATGAGCACACACATGTATATAAGAGAGAATTTTGTATACAGGATAATTATATGCTAAGAAAACATTCTAAAGCCATAAGGCCATAAGTCTGATCTTAGTCCATTTGTCTGAGTACAATCTGTAAAATCCTCTTCAGACTCACGAAACACATGCAGTGATGCTGAATGGAGGATAATCTCAGGCCACTGGGGAGAGAAAGTTTTTGAATCCAGTGATATTGTAAGCATCTCAGTGCTGGCAGGGGTTGACATAGCTTTTCCTGCTTCAGAGGTCTAGTTGTGTCAGGGTAGGTCCATGTAGCTTCTCCAACTTAGGGCACTAACATAGTTCCATATGTCTTGTCAGCTGCTGCAATGTCTCCAAGGAAAAAGTAGAGAGAAATGTCTCCCTCTTCCAAGGAAGAAAATCAGGATTTTCCAGAATTCTCAGGAGAAGATCATACCCATACTGAAGCTTCACTGGATATGATCTGATTGACAGACTAGACTCAAGCTTTACACACTTAATTATATAACTGCCCCAAACTATATCCCTATTGTTACATATCCATATATTTCCATAGGTACATGCCTAAATTTATAACTCTACAAATTTCCTTTACCTTCTGGTTCCTTAATTCTATTTTTCTTCTGTCCCATTATTTTCTTCAAGCTTCATATTCAGTTTTCTATTAATTCCTCTCAGCTATATTGTACTTGATCAAACCTCACTAGGCATTTTACACCACTTGTTGTTCTCTTGTTCTTGGGTTTGTTGGTTCCCCATTTCCTTCCCCCCACTTTCTTTTCTCCCATATCCCCCTCTGAACCATGGATCCCATTGTACATCATGTTTACCTTACATAGGTAGACATGAAGAAACCACAACAAGAAAAGTCTGTAAGATTTCCACATCTATCTGTTGACCTTTATGAATGTTTTCTGAATGAGTCTGATGAGGTGATAGTGGGTCTTCATTGCTTTTCCATTTTTTTCATGAACTTTTTGAAACCCCTTCATTCAGTATTAATTTAGCTAAGCTTTGATACTCAGGATGATGTGACCATCCCCCATTTTTTATCTGATGTAATTATTCCCCATTTGCTGATGTGCTCTAAACCTTAACTTCTCCATATTGTTGTTGGTGTTGTGAGATCCCTTTGCCCTTGTCCTGACCCAAAGCCACCTGATGCATAGCAGAACAAAACACTGTTCTGAGCCTGCACCATCCTCACTCTTGTCCCTCTGCTTCTGTCCATTCTTAGTGCATGTTAATTAGGCAGAGTTAGAATGGTTTTTGGTTCAGGTCACACCCTTACTTAAGCCCCACTCCTACTCAAAACACTACCTTTACTGAATTCACCATCCTTATTGAATATCTCAGAAATTAAAAGTAGGAAACATCATTACATCCCAAAAAGAAGAACTGGGAGTTAACCAAATCTTTTGGGCCTGGGATTACCAGCTTAGAATCTTGAAGGCCCAGTGGAGGAATGGAGAACATATGGAGATCTTCAAGAAACGCCAGGTTTACCTAGTCTGAAAGAAGACACAGACCTTCCTCTAAAGCTAGTACCCTGAAATCAGGGCTTCTGCTTAAATTATGGGGAAATAAATGTGTGCTCAATTCCTGTGTGTCAGAAGTGACTCTTAACCAGGCTAATGATCATTGAGTAGCTAAAGCTAAGGAGGTAATAATGAAATGAAAGAGTTGAACAGAAAATTTCAAAAATAAGTTCAAGAAAACAACAAAGTTTTACAAGAAAATATTCAAAGACCTGGAGCTAGAAAACCCAAAGGGAAGGCCATGCTCAGTCTATACAAATCTAAAAGGATGAGAAAAAGATCCCTCAAGCTTCAAGTTGCAATATGGAAAGCTCATATGCTCCAGAAACAATGGTTCTGAAAAGAAGTCCAAGCTGCACTGAAGGGATTAATTTAATGTCATAGGATAATTCTCAGTGAGTGAAAATAAAGTTACCCAATAAAAACTCCATATTTTTGTCCATCCCTATAATTCATACTTACTGCCTGAAGAGTTAGCAAGCATTCTGAAGACTAGTGGGGGAAGCTACTGTGTAGAAGTAGAAAGAACAAAAGAGCAGAGTCTATGAAAGCTGCTCTCAGACATCACTCCAACTTTTAAGTAACTCCCTTGGGACTTCAAGTTATACGTGGAAAATGCACACCTGTGCATATGCAAATCACTGCCAAAGTGTTTGCTCATATTTTTAGCTAAAGTATCTGAAATGGATAGTTATTAAAATAAGATCAGTGGCTAAAAGTACACGATGAAATGGTCCTAAGTGGACCTAAGTGAATAGCTAGATGAGAAATGTGAGGAAAGGTGACATTGTGAGCTGACCTTTAAGCAAGCAGCTAAAATGATAGCAGAGTTGGATAAAGTGAGGTGGGAGAAAAAGTAAGTTATCATCTTAATAAGCTTGGTCATTTTTCTCTTAGTGAGGCATAAGAACTATTCTATTTTGGAAAACATCTTTATGGGTTTAAAATCCTGGTTACCTACCCCTGGACACTCTAGAACAACGGTTCTCAATTTTCTTAATGCTATGATCCTTTAATCCAGTTCCTCATGTTGTGTTGACCCCCAACCAGAAAATTATTTTTGTTTTTCCTTCATCACTATAATTTTCTAGTTATGAATCATAATGTAAATATCTGATATGCAGGATGTATTTTCATTCTTACAAACTGAACATAATTAAAGCATAATGCTTAATCACAAAATAATATGTAATTATATATTGTGAAATATTTATGTATTTTTCAATGGTCTTAGGTGAGCCCTGTAAAAGGGTTATTTGACTCCCAAAGTGGGGGAGGGTAACAACGCACAGGTTTAGAACCACTGCTCTGGAGTTAGATGCAAGGGAAAGGATTTCAAGATCTGAGGTTCCATCTCAAAGCCATGAACTCATTTCGTCAAATATAAGGAGAATTAATTTTTCTAGGCTGAAAGTAGCAAGATGAATTAAAATGTATGCCATTTCATCTTGAGAACTGAAGGATAAACCTAGCACCAAGGTATACACATTTTGAAAAATCTATCATTAAAAGTCCATTCTCCCTTCAGAGTAATAATTAGGAGGGGGAATTGTCTAATTTTCCATAAAATTAAGCAATTATCTCAGATATTTTAAATTCTTTTCCTTGCTGCCTTGTTTAATTGGAAAGGCTTGTGGAAGATACAACGTACTGAAAGGAATTCTCAATTAGAAGAGGGCCTACATTTAAGTCACAACTCTACCACTAGTTTTGTAACTGTATTAGACTAGGGTAGTCAGAGAAACAAACCCATTGACATGTATATATGTATAGGAAAGATCTTGATGTTGAGAAGTAATTACAGTATAAATCAAGTAAACATCCCAGCCCAGTTTAACTCAAGTCCATAAATCTTGCTCTAGACCATAAGTCTCTGTTCAAACTCAAACAGCCAAAATGAACAATGAACAAATGCAGAAAGATTGTAGGTCAATAGGTACAAAGTTGAGTGCATCCATGGTGTGGCAATCATGCAATCTCATGTCAATTTCAGGATTATGCATGTAGGGGTGGAGTCTAGCTTGTCACTCTGGAGATAGCCAATGAGACCACTGTGTGGGTATGACTTTATCCTGAGAATTCAGGGTAATCTGGCTGCATTTTCCCCTTGGAGGTGAAAGACTTACCCTCAGTTCCTTGGAGATGCTCTACTGACAAGACACAAGGCTGACTCCATGAGAGGCATCGCAGCTGACAAGGCACATGGCAGCATGCTGATAGATCCTGAGTCATCGAAATTGGAAGAGTTGTGGAGAGACCCCTGCCAGCGCTGAGATGTTTCCACCACCACTGGATACACAAGGCTCTGCACCCACAGGACTGTGATAATCCTGGTGTCATTGTATGTGCTTTGTAAGTCTGAAGAAGACTTATGGATTGGTATCAGATTTATGGGCTAATATTTGACATATGACCTTGGACTGAACAGGGTTGGGTTGCTTTCTCAATGTTCCATTCCTCTTGTATATAGGTCTCTCCTTTATATACATATGTGTGTCTATGAATTTTGTTTCTCAAGTTTACCCGGACTAGCACACGTGGTCAATGAAAATTTGGTAGGACTCCTGCAGGTCTCAGTGGAGCCAAAAAGAAGAAGGGGAAAGACTTAGAAAGGGATCCAGTATCCTCCTTATAAGAAAGCCACACTTACAAGGAGACAACATCAGACTTTAACCTGATTGAAAAGATGGGGCTCCACACCCACACCTTTATACATCTTCAACTAGACTTGAAATTATGTAACTGCCATAGTATCACTGGGGGCACGTGTGTTAGTCCAGCTAGACTAGAGTAACAAATTCATTGACACTCATATGGATATAAAGGTAAGGTTTATTATATAAATTGGAACATTGTATATAGGAATGGAACATTGAGAAAGCATCTGTGTCAGGTAGGGTTCTCTTAGAGAAATAAAAATCAGGACACTAGTAATTCTTTTTATATACTTATATATAGAGAAAGGTATATAAGATAAGAAAGAAATAGTTAACTATTTATAAAGCAGTACAGATTGCTTGGTGCAACTCACTTGCGTGAGGCAGCTAGAAGACTGGCAGTCCTTCAAGTCTTGAGGGCCGCTGAGTAGTCCTCTGTAGAGCAATCCAGGCTATTTGGTCACAGGCAGCAAACAGCAGAGCAGGTCACCAACAGTCAGCCAGATGACAGAGTCCAACAGTCCCCAGGTCAAGAGATGTATATCCCAGGAGCGTGGCGAAGTAGCGCTTGAAGGAACCTCAACTCACAGCAATACAGTCCATGATTAAGTGTCCCACAGGTAGTGTTGCTTGGAGGTCTAGGCATAGGAAAAACAAGGCAGCTCTCTGGTCCGAAGATCTGGAAGCAAGAGAGAGGGCGGGACTCGCCAAGACCTTCCTATCTCTGCCCTTCAATTCATCCCATGTGTTCATTGGCCATGCCGTCACAACAGACCCACCAATCTTGTGTGGCCATGTTGGCATAACAAGCCTACCCATCACAGCATTCCAACCTAGTCCAGTTCAAAGTCACAAGTCCGGTATTAGCCCATTTGCCTGATACCAGTCTACAAAGTCTCCTTTCAACTCATGAAGTCACAGGTCAGTGGGTGCAGAGTCCTGGCACTGGCAGGGGTTTCCTCGCTTCCAGGGCTCAGGGTCCATCAACAGCATCCAGTGATGGTAGAAGCAACTCAGCACTGGCAGGGATATCCATGTGGCTTCTCTAGCTTCAGAGGTCAGGTTCCATCAGGGTAAGGCCATGTGGCTTTTCCTCTGGCTCCTTCAGCTCCTGGGACACTGCCATCTTGTCAGTAGTTTGTCATCTTGGCGAGTGACTCCCAACAACTGGGGAGATGGCCTCTCATCTCCAAGACTGAAATATCATGAGATTTCCCAGAAGTGTCAGGAGAAAGCCAAGCCCACACAGAGGCCTCATTGGCTACTCAAAGGCTATTTCTAGATTAACAGACTAGACTCCACCCCTACATCTCAATCATGAAACTGGCATCTTGAATACATGATTGCCACAGCATGTTTTTATTTGCAGTTTTCTGTTGAGTAAATCAATCTCTACCTTATGTAATATTGGGTCAAATACACTCCTTCATTCAACAAATATTTGTTTACTGTCCACCATGTGTTGGGCATTTTAGCAGACTTTGGAAATACAGAGTGATATAAGGTAAATATGCTCTCATTCTTAGAGGATCTCTTTTTTTTGGGGGTGGGGGGCATCACTGCTCTCCAGTGGTAGGAGTACAAGGCCCAGCCCCACTGCTGGAATTGAGCCTCCATCCCAGTGAACCGCAGTCCCGCGCACAACCACTACGCCACCGGGGCTCAGCCTGAGGATCTCTTCTAGAATAAATATACCATCAAATTTAAATATATTTAAGGTGTTATCCTCTACAAAATTTTACTGGAAGCGGAAGGAAACAACCTAGTCCATGAAGCAAGGAGATCACAGATGTGAAATGGCACCAAAAAGGGTACAAAATACAGTGTTAAATTGTTGATTTAATGACAGTAATAAAAATACATTGCATGGATATGCATGCCTGTCCTGTCATCAATTGCTATGTATCTGTACCTTAATGTTGAAGGATGGTTACCCTCAAAGAAAAGATGTACATCTCCAGTCTACCTCCAAGATGTCTGTGATGTTCTGATCAGTCTAGGTCTTCGTTCTCCATTATTTGACCAACCTGCTATCATCAGCATTATATTTTTTCTATACTCTGTTAAACAAGAAGTGAAACTAAACTAAAGACAACTCATTAGAAGAGGATAATATGCAATTTCAAGTAGAAGGGTAACAGAAATGATGAATGGGCTCCTGGAAATAGATTGATACAATAACCTCAGCCATCCCAGAGACCAGAGAGATGGCACTGGATCAGATGCCTTTTTTTCCTACAATGGGCATGAGTTGGGATCAACTTCCACCACCTCCTCCCCATTCCCACCAGCCACACCACCAGTAGAACATTTCCAAAATAAAACTTTCATAGAGGATTCTGTGATAATAAGGAGGGGTTTACAATCAAGACCAGAGGACAAATACTTTTCAAAGTAAGTTTCAGTAGATTTTTTTATTCTGAAAAGTTTCAAACATTTAATAAATCCACGTATAATCTCCACTATTGAAGAGTTATGTACTCACCCGGGCCCAACCATCTACCGTTTTGCTCACTCCTTTCCTTTTCCCCCTTTCTTTTCTCAAATTGACTTTGTTCTTCTACGTAGAACACGTTTCCCACTTCTTCAAGCAAAGCAGTTGAGGCATTGCTGTTCATACTTTAGCACTGTTGCCTCTCAAAAAGTTCCCAAAGCAAGTTACCATTCTTCATAACACTCAGAAATGTTGGTTCTTCATGACAATTTATAGTGAAAGGAATTCAATCCTTCCACAGAGTTGACATTACCAACCAAGGTCACATAGCCAATAGGTGGCAGGGACATAATTCTATCAAGGAACCCCTGAAGTTAAAGCAAACAAACAAATCTCCATTTGATTCTCTTTATCCCTCCTCTATACTCAATCTTCGCTGTGCTTCCTCTGCACCTTGTAATTTGAAAAGTGGTTGAATATGCCCCAAAGTTTTGAAGAAGCACTCTCTCTTCTAAGATAAAATGAGCTTTAATTAAAGCAGACTACACCGGGAAGGAAAAAAAAAAGTCTCCAATTATGTTGATATAATTCCACAGCGTGATGTCGCCTGGTATCAGCTTTAGCAGGCAGTGGAGACATGGTGATATTGGGCTATTACCACTACAGGCCTGCTCTTAAATTAGA
>PVJH01039816.1:7500-16149 GCA_004026705.1 Nesogale talazaci | reverse complement strand
ACTGGACCTTCAGCTAGGAACCAAGCCCTTAACCATTGCATTACCAGGACTCCTTAAGATGTTAAGTAAGAATGTGACCTTCTGGGGTGTCCAACCTCAGTTTGATCCCTCCAGGAGCTCTGTGCAAGGGGCTTTGGCCAGGGGAATAATTCCCAATCACTTCTGGGCAAGTTGACTCCAAGTCCTCAAAAACCATTGGAAAGTGGGAGCCTGAGTCCCGGTATCCATGGCAGATGGAAGGTATGCCCATCAAATGAGTCACAGCGACTACACAATCTAAATGAAACACGTACATTTGCTACCAAAATGTAAAACCTTTTGCACTGTCACTGGTCTGTGCTAACTATTAAATATGCATAGTGAGTAACTGCTACTATAATCCTGTTCTAAGTGCCACCACTTCCATGAAGCCTTCTTCAATCTTAGCAGTCAGGTGTTTGTTATCCTTCTACACTGCTTTCATAGTATTTCTTCTTGTCCCTTTCTTTCTACCTTGTGCTAGAGTTTGGGTGTATTAGTATCCTTATGACTGTACTGTCACAGAACAGAATGATGGCGGTGCCTTATGGGGAAGAAGTTGAAAGAAAACAGCATGGCATTGGTGAGAAAAAGGCCAGGGAAATTGCAACAATGCCCCCCCCCACACACACACACATCATGTCAACAGTATACTTGTTCATTCTTCAAAGGCAGCAAGGGTTTTCCTATGAAAATTTCATTGAAAAAACTTGCTGCATTCCCCCCTATTGCCCTGGTCTTCAGATTCCTATGTGTGACCCAAACTCAAACAACAGTTAAAAGGAACATGATTTGTGGAGCTTAAGCATGTTGAAACTGGAACTTATAGAAGACAATTAACAGAACTGTGTGAGTTCCCCAGGTCTGGGATCTCTAGAGAAGCAACATCCATGTCATCTGTATATATAAGGAGAGATTTCTATTTTTAAAAAGTGGCTCACACAGCTATAGAAATAAATACATACCATCTAAGTTCTGTGGGTCAGGTGTTAAGCTGAAGGCTTCTCCTGACTCACATAGCGTCAGGGCTTATGAACCCAATAGCACAAGCTAGTATCAGGCTGCAGAGAGACAGATGGATATCATGTCAGTGTATCAGGTTTGTGACTGGACAGAAGAATGACTCCCAGGTCAGCAGATCAGATGGCACGCGACCGCTAGCTCCAAAGTTCAGTGGGCAATATGTCAGGCCACTGGCTCAAGTCCAAATAACCAGTGGCTGGTGAGCAAGATGAAGGATGCAGATCCAGCTAAAATTGAGCAAGCATTCCTAGAGCATCAATTTATCTAGGAAGAAGACCACACCATTCAGGAAGCCTCCTTTCCATTGCATCAGGGCTGCAATTTGAGGTAAGGGATGGTCCTTCAATCTGATATTTGTAGAACTGATTAGCAGCTCACAAAAGACCCAATGATGTGAGGTCCATCCATGGGGAGTTACTAGGCTGAATCCACAATCAGTTCTCATGGAAGCTGCCATCAAGAGCTCAAACAACATATTGGACCTGGTAAAACTGCTGTACAAGACCTTTCACCAAGTTAAAAAGCAAGGGTGTTACCTTGAGGGCTAAGGTGTGCCCCAAGTCATGGCATTTTCAATTGATTCATATGCATGTGAAAGATGGACAGTGAGTAAAGAAGACAGAAGAAAGTGCTATGCGTGTGAATTATGGTGCTGACAAAGAGTACTGAAAGCACCAGATCCTGCCAAAATAATTAACAATTTTTGTTGTTGTTTTTTGGGAGGAATCACTCCCCTCTGGTGGTAGGAGTAGGAGGCCTAGGCTTTGCTCCTGTGGATCTGCTGCTGGAATTGAACCTCCATCCCAGTCGGCCACAGACCTGCGCATAACCACTACGCCACCGGGGCTCAGCCCAATAATTAACAAATTTATCTTGAAAAAAGAAAGTATAACCAAAATGCTCCCTAGAGGCAAGGATGGCAAGATTTTGACTCCCATACATTGGACATGTTCTCAAGAGAGGCCAGTCCTTGGAGAAGGACACCATGCTTCTTCGTCAATGAGAGGGGCAGCAAAAAAGAGGGGAGTCCTCAGAGAAATTGTGTTAGACCAAGTTAACTAAAGAAGCAAATCCAGAGACACTCAGATATGTGTAAGAGAACGCTTTCTATCAAAAAGGAATTGTACACCAAGCAAACATCCCATCCCAGTCCAGATCAAGTGCATAAGTCCAAGGCTAGTCCATAAATCCCTCTTCAGATTCACACAGCCACACGCAATGCTGAAAAGTGTAAGAAGATCACAGGCTGTTGGAAGAAAAGTCTTGAGGATATAGGAAGGTGAAGCCGGGGCTCGGGGTGGGGAGGGAAGAGAAGGGCGGGCAGTGTTTCCAGGACTCTCCCTATGAGGAGGTCACATCCACAAGGAGGCACCATCAGGCTGTGTCCTGGTCGACAGGGTAGACTCCACCCTTACATTTCAAGTTGATATGAAGTTATGCAGCAGCCACCGAGATGGATTGACAAAAGGCACCGGTGGGCTTGAAGACAGAACCATTGTGAGGGAGACACAGGACTGTGTGTTATTTTGTTCTATTGTGCATAGGGCTGCAGAACCCTCTGAGTCAGAACCATTCCAGTGGCACCTACAGTAACAATTGCCTGGCCCCACCAAGTTGCACAGAAGATCCCGAAACTCTTTAGGAAAAGGAAAGTTCCACTGTCCTGCCATGGAGTCATGGCATACTTAAGGTATTCAAGAGTATAAACCATGATGGGAGAAGTCTCATCTTTTTTTTCTGTTACTTTGATCGTGGGATTGAACATCAGATCTTCCAGCGAACAGCACGATGCTCAACCCACTCGCTGATCCACTGGATGGAAACCTTACCTACAGAAGTGGGTAGATGCTGCTGGAGGATATGTCACACAGATTTTAATATTTTCTTGGGTAAAGATTTCTGTAGCTTTATAACATTGCTTTTTTGCTTACCCTTATAGGCACAAAGACTGTAGCACAGCACTTGGAACAAAATCTCAGTACATTTGCTGCTGTATTGTTAGAGGCTATCACAGTGGCATCCACCAATCGCAGCCTATTCACAGCAGAACAAAACACTGTCTGGTCTTACCCCACCCACACAATTGTTCTAATGCTTGAATCTCTTTTTGCAGCCAAGGCATCAATCCACTATGTCTTTAAGCCTCTTTCTCTTTGGTTGATGACCTCCGTCTTTACCAAGCGTGATTCGATGCATTGTTTAATTCCTTGACTGCCGCTTCCATGAGCATTGACTGTGGATCCAAGCACATGAAAATCCTTGACAGCCTCAGTTTTTTCCCCCCCTCTGCTTATCATGATGCCATCCGTTTGGTGCATGTGTAGTGTAAGGATTTGGGGTTTCCTTCGTGCCTAGTTGCAAACCATACTGAAGGCCATAATCTTTGACCTTCATCACTGAATGCTTCATGTCCTCTTCGCTTTCAGCAAGGAAGGTCACGCCATCTGCATATCGAAAATGGTTAGTAAATAAACCTTCCTCTCATCTGGACGCCGGGATCTTTTCCATGTAGTTGAGATAAGCAGAGTATTTGCTCAGCGTACAGATTGAATAAGTATGGTGCGAGCAGACAGCCCCGGTCACACCCTCCCTGATTTTAAAGTACACTCCATGGCCTTGTTCTGTTCCAACTACTCTTGCTTTGGGGTCTATGTACAAGTTCTGCATGAGCATAGTAAGTGCGCCAGAATCCCCATTCTTTGCCACGTTATCCATAACTTGTTATGATCCACACAGTGGTGTGCTTTTGAACAGTCAATAAAACACAGAGAAACATTTCCTGGCATCCTCTGCTTTCCACCAATATCCATCTGGTGGCAGTAATGATATCCCTTGGGACATGTCTTCATCTGCATCTGTCTGGAATTTCTAGCAGCTCTCTGTCGAGGAACTGCAGCATCTATTGCTGCATGGTCTGCAGAAAAAGTTTACTGGATGGTGATATTAATGATTTTATTCAAGGATTTCTGCGTTCTCTTTGGGTCACCTTTCTTTGAAATGGTGACCTTTCACAGGGGTCATCCAATTCGTGACAGTAGCAAAATGACAGTGATGAAGTAGTAATGAAAATAATTTTATGGTTGACAGGAGAGGGGTCACCACCACGTGAAGAACTGTATTAAAGAGTCATGGCATTAG
The DNA here is from genome assembly GCA_004026705.1 of Nesogale talazaci. Classification (NCBI taxonomy): domain Eukaryota; kingdom Metazoa; phylum Chordata; class Mammalia; order Afrosoricida; family Tenrecidae; genus Nesogale; species Nesogale talazaci. The sequence goes on along the minus strand of PVJH01039816.1, from coordinate 11,970 downwards.
GTACTTGGGAACCACTGAACAAAAATAAGGATCTCTTTCAGTTATTTGGTCAGGTTGCTGTCTTCCAAATTTCTTGGCACAGATAATTGAGTGCTTCTAGTGCTTCATCAGCTTGGTGGAACATTTCAACTAGTATTCTGTCAATTCTGAGAGGCGTGTTTTCCACTCATGCCTACATTGCGTCTTGAACCTCTCCCTTCAATACGATTTGTTCTTGATTATGTGTTACTTCTTGAAATGGTTGGATGTCCACTCTGTCTTTTCAGTACAATGACTCTGTGTGTTCTTTCCACTTTCTTGTGGTGCTTCCAGCATCATTCAATATTTTACTCTTAGAATTCTTCAATCTTGCAACCGGAGACTTGATGCTTTCCTGAGTTCTTCCAGCTTGAGAAATATAGAGTGTGTTCTTCCTTTTTGACTTTCTAACTCTTTGCACATCTCACTACATTTTGCCACGCCCTTCTGACTGCCTTTTAAAATCTCTGTTCCACTCTAAGTTGGGTCATGCCTTGGAGATGGATCTTTATGGTTCCATTTCATTGTAGGCGACTTTCAATTTCTGATTCATCATTCAGTTTCATAGAGCTAAACTGCATACCTTCCATGTTCTAATTATCAAGAATGGTTTGAGGCTATTTCTTCTCATTTTGATTTGTACCACTCTGCAAAGAAAGGTCTCAGATATTTGCCCCATCTGCATCTTTAAAGTTGGTTCTACTTTAAGGAAGCAGTTCTTATTCAGCTCTACTTTGGAGGGTCTACCTTCTATCGTTATATCAGATAATGTCACACTGCTGGCCAACAGGTTTTCGATGGCTAATCCCTGAGAAGTAGAGCGTCTATTTCTTCTTCCTAGTCTATTCTTGGTTTTGTTTAGTTTAGTTTTTTTGATGATGCAGCTGCTTTTATTTTAGATAAACTCACTTCAATCATCAATCTAAATATATTTACATATGTACATGCCTGGATCTAGATGTCTATAAATGCCCTTTGCCTCCTGGTTCTTTGTTCTATTTCCTTTGACTTGCCTCTTGTGTCGCTATCATGCTCAGCCTTCTTTTGGGTTTCGGTTATTTCTCTCAGTTACATTGTCCTTGATCAAGCGCTACCAGACCTCCTACACTCTCCTCGCCATTGATTTTCAGTCACTTGTTGTGCCCTGGTCCCTGGTTTGTTAACACCCACTTCCTTTCCCTCACCTCCCCCTCTCCCGTGTCCCCCCTGGAACAGTCAGTCCATTGTTTTCTCCTCCAGATGGTTTGTCCCATCTATCTTATCTAGACAGACTAGCAGAGACCCATGTACACAAACACAAGATTAAGAAAAACAAAGCAACAATGGAAAATAAAATTATAGCTACAACAACAAAACCAACGACAAAAAAAAAAAAAGCAAGAAAGAAAGAAAGGAAAAACCTATGAAGAGTTCCAGGTCTGTGTGCTGACCTCTACTAGTATTTTCCAGTGGAGTCTGATGGGATACCATGCCTTGGCCCCATGGTCTATTTTTGGTGTTCCCTGGGGATTTCATTGCTCTGCTCCCCTTGCTGTTCTGTTGCACATGCATAATGTTGCACCTTGGTGTGGTGGGGTCCAAGCAGGTATAATTCCTGCTATGTGTCTCCAGTGTTGACCCCCATTGTGCTATGGCTCAGTGAGGGACATCGTGTCTTGTGGTGGGGTTTGCCCTCTCTGTGCATGGACTACTCAGAAGAAATATTTTCCTCAGGGCTTGATGATCCAGGATGTGCTGCATTCCTTTTTTTCTCCACCCCCCTCCCCCATTAGCTCCTGTGTGCTCAGATCAGACACGTCCCTGTCTTGGAGCTGGAACTTCATGCTGTACATTAAGAAAGCATCCCAACCCAGTCCAGTCCCAGCCCCAAAGTCCGTTATTAGCCCATATATCCCATACCAGTCTATAAAGTCTTCTTCTGACTCACAAAACACACGCAGTGACGCTGGATGCAGGACAATCACAGGCCAGTGGGTAGAAAGTCTTTGGATCGAGGATGCTGTGAGCATCTCAGCATTGACAGGGACCTCTACGTTACTTCTTTGGCTTCAGAGGTCTTGTTTCGCCAGGGTAGGTCTATGTGGCTTTGCCAGGTCAGTGCATTAGTGAGGCTCCATGTGTCTTGTTAGCTGCAATGTTTCCCAGGGGATCAGGAGAGAGAGAAAAAAAATATCTCCCACCTCCTATGAAGAAAATACAGGAGTTCCCCGAATTCTCAGGAGAGGGCCACGCCTCCTTGGTTATATCTTGATTGACAGGCCAGACTCCACCCCTTCACTTGCAATCCTCTCAAATTGACCCCAGATTATTTAAGTACCACACCTATGAATCATGTCATCTGTTTCTCACCACAAGATCGTATAATTCTATTAACAACTCCTCCCCCTTCTCTTATCCCATCTCATCAGGAAGGGAGGAAATCCACCAAGTCTGCATGATCCCCTTCCCCGCCCCCAGTCATCGGGTATGAATTGCAATGGCTTTGGCTAGTAGAGTCATACTAAATACATCAGTGTACCGTAGCTGCCGTGTAGCTCTTTCCAGTGACAGTGGACAGGACAAGGCCTCCCATGGCATTTTCTACCATAGGATGATGATGGAGCCAGACAGACACAGCCTGTATTCAGAAGGAGACGAAGAATCAGAGGCCCTGGCCTCTGCGTAAGAAAGGGTTCATTCTGACGCTTTCATGCACTCTCCTCCTGCATGGTAGCTTACAGGAAATGAGCAAGCATGAACAGGAGCAAGCCATGGCCGAGACATTAGCCGGCATCCTTTGGGCGGCAGGAGCTGCTCAGAAGGCCACCATCTGTCTTGTGACAGAGGATACTTATGTCGCCTCAACGCCCGACGATTCTGGGGATGATCTCACAGAGCGGGTGAGTCCCCAACTGAGCGTGCATCTACCCTGGCCACAGAAAGGGAGTCTGAGCCCCTCTCACGTGCCCGTACTAGCTTGGCTGGGGCCCAGGCATCTTTCAAAGAGCCAATGCCATGGTCTGGTGAGTGACACAAAACCAAAACAAACCAACAAACTCTCTCTTATCCTGTTGATTTCCAACCTACAGTAACCCTATGGTGTAGAGTAGAAGTGCTTGTTATGCTTTCTGACACTAGATGTCTTTAGGAAAGCAGAATTCCTCACCTTTCTTCCCTGGAGCAGTCGATGGATTTGAACTGCCAATCTTCCAATGAGCTGTCTAATGCTTAACCCACTGGGCCACCAGACCCCTTGTAAGTCTCCCCAAAGGGAGACCCTTGCTATGAAATTTCTTCTCTCCAATTGACCATGTTCAAAAGTTCTCCCTGCCTGAAAATAATCATCATCTATGACATTCCCTTAAATGCTATCATAAGGATAATTAAAATCTCTTAGAAAAAAAAAGAAATCAATGGTTTTAATGTGCACAGATTTAAAACTGAGGACTGTAAATCTTGATAGTACCAGTGATCACTTAATTTCACCAGTATGTTTGACATGGTCGTAGCAATGTGATCATGCAATGAAATAAAAAAAAATTTTGTTTTAAACCTCCTTTGAGGGAATAACAGTGAGTTGGCATCTCTCAGATGGGACTTTCATCTTCCTTTCTGGTTTTATCTTATATTCCTGATGGATAGCTCCAGCTGTTTGAATTTACAGCGGAAGAAGTCATGGAGAAATTCATCTATGATCATTTACAATCTGTAAGTGTTTAAGTGTGGAAATAATTCCTTTATGTTCAACTGGTCTTAGAGGAAACGTCTCTCTTTTATAAAGTATATTCTTAATGATGCTTGTTAAGAAAGACAGGTCATTTCCAGGGCTAAGAAAGGCGTAACCAGAGAGAGAGAATCCTGCTTCCCCCTCCTGACAACCTAGAAAAAGGTACAGATCATAGAGGCCCCTCACAGATGGGGCCCTCAGCTGATCAAACTTAGAGAATAACATTTTAGAAGCCCTCTGCCAGGCTTTCCTGAAAGGGTGATAAAGTTACCTTGTCTGCTCTAATGACTAAGAAACCAAAATGGAAACAAAAGAAAGATAAGTAGAATTGCCCCCCTCATCTCAGTTGCTACATAACCATCTACATTAATCCAGAGTTAGTCTCATTTGATGTCTTCTATCAGTACATGCCATCTTGTGTCTTCTCCTGCAATGAGTAAGGACAGATGGAGCACCTTAGTGGTGGGAAGTGGAATATGCATCTTTGAGATTGCTCTGGAAGGAGAGAGAAGGAATCTTGGTGGTGCTATACATACACTAAGCATTGAAAGGGTAGGTGACAAGTCTGTGTTTGAACCCAGAGACTGTTCTGAGGGAGAAAGATGAGGTTGTCTGTTCCACCTCAGTGAGGTGATAAGGAAGAGACACACAATCTGTGTGATCCAAGGATTGTAAACAATAAAAATCCAAATCCAAGAAGGGAATGGCATCAGAGTCTAAATTGTGAACACCCAGTTTACACAAGG
>PVJH01039816.1:0-2500 GCA_004026705.1 Nesogale talazaci | reverse complement strand
TACACCAGCAGGTCACACCAAAACACGTGTGTGCACACACACACAACAGACACATACACCGTGAACTTTTTGAAGTCCCTTGTGTAGCTGTGTGTATATATGTATGCATCCATATTATATATATGCATATACATATATTTAAAAAATCTTACTGACATGAAGTCAATTTCAACTCCAGTCAGCCTTCTGGAGGCATTCTGCAACTATAAATCTCTCTGTGACCAGACAGCCGCATCTTTCTCCCTAGGAGCAGACGGTCGGTTTGCACTACTGTTATGACAGGTGCCTGTCTCTGAGGCAAACTCACTTTTGTTTGTTTGTTTCCCCAATAGTTCCAAGGGGCGGGGAGCCATGGCGTCATCCTGTTTCTTTACAGCCTCCTCTTCTCCAGAACGTTTGAAAGGTACATGCGATGAAGGGATGGATCCTCAGAAATGTCCTGCAGGGTCTGGGGTCCCAGATGTCATCAGCTGTGGTATTAAAAAGGAATCTCCATCCTCTGTTACAAACAAGTGTGCAATCCCCCCCTAGATTCCCTTTGTCAACATCCCTTTGTTCTGCTCTGAGTCTGGTCACATCATGGAGTCAGTGAACTTGCAGAGGAAGTTAGCTCCTGCTTTTCCAGTCTAGAAGGAAGACCCTTCCTCTTGTGGCTGTGGACCTGGACAGTGATATAAAGTTTATCTGTACAATCTTCACGAACAACCATGGATCTATTATCCTTCACAGTATGTAGGATGTCTCTAAAGAAGGAAAGTCCTCTTCCTGGTATTGCTGACATGACAATCAGCTTCTCTCGTGATAAGCTCGAGTCCCGGTGAGAAGCAAGAGATGTGCATAGAGATACCTGGTGAGGATGAGATGGTAGGTGGCAGGCACCTAGTGAGATAGAAAGCCGAGTCCTGGAGAAGCTCGAGGGTGGCAGGGTGCCTACCAGGTAGCATAGTTAGGGAAGGCTTCCTGGAAGAAGTGGATGTTCTTCTAGAACATGAAGAAAAGGAACGCTTTTAATAGTCACAGAGGGAGGCAGGAGTTTCCCCAAAGTTAAATGCAAGCCCTCAGGCTGTGCTCCAACAAGCCACCTTTAGACACTACAGCCCCATTTTTATACTCTACATTATTATTCACTTACATATTTTCTTGAAGTCAATACACGTTTAAATCTCAATTGCTTCCTAAATGTTGATGTCCTTTAAAATCATTCATTTAGTGAACTAAAGTAATATTTTCCCTTATCCGAAGGTAAAATTTTAAGAGTCTTGCTATACAATCAGAGCAATCTTTATTGAACAAAAATATAAAAATGTGAAGCTACTGTTTCTCCAGATATCCTCCAGCTATGTCTGGAGGTGAAGCCTCTGTCTCTCCAACCCTTGTCTGAAGAATTTTGCTCTCTTCCATTAACACATCAGAACAGCCCTTTGAGCATCCTTGAGGGATTCAAACTGTGTCCCTTTAAAATATTCTTTGAGTTTTGGGGGGAAAAAAGACCAGTCTAGCAGAGCACGATAAGGGGCGTAGGGTAAACGATGTGGGTTTCCTAACAAAATTCTCATAGGCCAGTTCTAGCCCCCTTTGAAGAACAGCCAGGTATATTGTCGTGATAGAAAAAAAAACTCATTGCAGCTTTGCTGGCCTTTGGATGAAGCAAACCAAAAGCTCTTACAACTTTTACCTAAGAATGATGATGGCAACAAATGTACAGATTTGCTTGACACATGGATGGATGGATGGATGGATGGATGGATGGATGGATGGGTGGATGGATGGATTGTGATACGAATTGTACAAGCCCCCAATAAAATGATGTATATATAAAAAAAATTCCTAATAAATCTCCATGATTGTACTGTGTGCCCTTTGAGAAAATCTATCAAGGTGACCCCTTTGATTCTCTATGTGGATTGAGTCCCCGTGACCCCCAGACTAGGAAAGTGGGTCAGATGAAGAAACTTGTAATGAGGTTCTTAGCAACTGTCCTTAGACTAGAATGCAACACCTTGCTGTTATATCTACCTTTGGACCCACTTTTCATTTACTCTGAATTTTTCATGTCATTTGCTTTTCCTTCGATTGAGGCCTTTCATTATTTTATATGATTATTGATCCTGGATGTTATTTCTTTCTCTTCTTTGTCCGTGCTTCATTATTTTTCTTCTCTGTGCATAGAGAAGCCAGAGTTTATGTGACAATAACGGGAATAAGTTACCTGGGGGCAAGAAAGGGGAGTGTAGGAGAGACAGGAAGTCAACAAAAAGGAAGAAAATCACCCAAGAAAATGGTGATGACCATACAGTCCTTTCTAATGAGATGGAACTATTGAACAGTATGATGTGTTAATCATAGGACAATCTATATTTTAATAAAAGAATACCCCTTTTGGATGCCAACAGTTCCCATAATCTTCTGAGCTGTTCTCTCAGCCTTGAGTTGAACTTGCCTAGCAGATACCCTCCAATGCTCCCATTTTTAACTGGCTCTTGTTCTCTGGATTTTATTG
>PVJH01039815.1:0-16124 GCA_004026705.1 Nesogale talazaci | reverse complement strand
ATTGTAATATATTTATCTTAATTTTAAAGCGCCGCGGGATGTTTTTAAATTGTTAAAAAGCAGGATTGTCTGGTCACTCTATTTTAGGGCAAGGGGATTAAAGTGGCAAGAATCTTGATTGTGTGATTAAAACTGCTAAGTGTAGGGCTGAGGCCCGGTGGCGTAAGTGGTTGAGTGCGGGACTGCGGCTCGCGGGCTTGGCAATTCAAATCCAGGGGTAACTCTCAGGAGCAGTGCTGGGTAGCGCCCATGACCACCAGAGGCAGTGATACCACCACCACCACCACCACCCCCCAAAAAAAAAACCCCTGGTAAGTGTTATGGACCTGTTGGCTATTGTGAAAAAATGTAATTGAACACGGAGCACGGTGGTTTTGTCTGAGGATCGCTCACTGCCTCCTCTGGACCTCATTCCCCTCAAACTGACTTGGTCCCTTAAAGCAGCAGGAGGTTGTCAGTGGAGTAGGTGGCGGGGGAGGCAGGCGTTACCTAGCCGGTTGTAAGCATACAGGGCTCCAGGGGAGCTGCTGAGTGGGTGGTGAGTACAATGTAAACTCGAATTTGGGAATCCGAGAGTGTATGGGCTTCCTGTACGAGGTTAGGATTGCACCTGAGCCTGACTTGCCACGTTCTCCCAGCACCAACACCCATCTTAGTTAGCTACCTCTCAGCGAAGGCCCTAAGTACATCTGCCGCGGTGTCTGTACCACCTGTGGGGAGAATCGTCATTGGTGCAGGCTGGCAGGGTCAATAGGCCAACACTAGAGGGGGTGAGAGGTACGGAGGTGGTGCTGCTGTGTGCTGTCTCGGGCTGTGGGTTTGAAACTCACCAGTCAGGAAGTGAGGCCGCCAGACGGAAGGGTGGGCAGGAGCGGGAGTTCTGGGGCACACCGGGCCAAAGGGGCCTCCTGAGGGCTGGCACCTTTGAGGCCATGGACTTTGGGTCCAGAGGGGGTTGTTAGGCTGGCAAGACAAGTCTGGGCACCATGAATGCCCAGAGGCAGCTGGCTGTCGCTGCAGTGAGAGCAGAAGTGAGACGACATGAGGTGGCCAAGCGAGCTCTGAGCCGCCTCAGGAAGCTTGCTGAGAAAGTGGCCGATCCTGAACTACAGGACAGCATCCAGGCCTCACTGGACAGCATACGAGGTAAGAGAAGGGCCAGCTTCCCACGGGAGTGTTTGGGGGGGGCCAGCCGGGACGTAGAAGACCCGCCCGGCCAGGCACCATTTCCCAGTCAGCCACCGTCCAGTCCCCACGGGGAGAGCTATGCTCTAGGGAAGAACACATTTGGGGAGGATGGAAAAGGACATGGGAGGGGTGGATTTTCTTTTTCTCGAACTCTGGTCCTTCCCCCAGGGGATCCAAATGCAGCTCGCTCTGAGCTGACCCCTTGGCAATGGAGAAGTGAGCGAGCAAGGGGAAGAAGGCCTGTGGACTTAGTCCCTGCTTGGGGAACCCAGGGCAGGAAGCAATTGGGGCCAGGAGGTGCTGGGACTGGATAGTGTATTCATTCCCAGGACCCACTAAGAATCGGTGACCTCTTGTTCTCCAGCTGTAGGGAAAACACAAAACTAATCCAAAACAAAACAAAAGCGCGCAGACACTGAAACACACCATTCAGAGACTCTTGAGCTCCTGAGCCTACCATAGCACTCACATAGGTGCTGCACAACCAAATGAAAGAGAAGTCCCCAGGACCCTTCTTGGTCAGCTCTCCTGCCCACGCTCCTGTTCCTCGCTGTGCCCCCCTCCCCCCTACACACCTTCCGTTCTACCTCCTAGTGCCATTAGAGCAAGAGATGACAACACAGGGAGGAAGTGCTGCCATGGCAACACCATCCACCACATCCTCCTGCCTGCGCCCTAGCCTTCACTCCTGTGGTGGGGCCCGGCAAGGACAGCTTTTCTCCATTCACAAGGCCTCACCGCTAGGGAAATGGTGGGACCGGGCATCATCTCAAGCCTATGTTCACCTGGGTCACCTCTGACTTGTGAGAGAACCAACAGGAAGCCCGGAAGGTGGAGTCGGGAGAAGCCCGTCTTCCATGGCACGGTCAGCTCTCGTAGCCACCCTTGGATTTTCTCCATTCTCAGCTGTCTACGTGGGGAGTCAGGAGATGTTCTCCCCATCAGGAACCAGGCACAGTGTGATCCTCAGGCATCAATCTAACAGGCCCCTTCCCCATGTCCCCTCCTGCCTTTGCCCATCTATGACTGGTGACCTCCCACGCCTGCTCCTCTACTGCTTCTTTGCCCTGAACTAGTCACACCTTTCCAGACAGCCTGAAAAGGCTGGAAAGGCAGACCTGGGGTAAGGAGTGCACGAGTGGGGGTGGCCTCCCAAGGAGGGACTTCAAGCCTCTCCCCTGTAGGCAAGAGAGGAGAGAGCTTTAGGTGGTTTCTGGGGTGCTGGTGAGCTGCTCAGCTCTGGAAAAGGAAGAGCAGGGGAGAGCAAAGGCAGAAAACTCCACTCTTCTTTTTCCTTTTTTTATTGGGGGGGGGCATAACTGCCCTCTGGTGGTGGGAGTAGGAGGCCCAGCCTTTGCTCCACAGAGCTGGAATTGAACCTCCATCCCAGTGGGCCGCAGTCCCGCGCACAACCACTACGCCACCGGGGCTCAGCCCCAAAACTCCACTCTTTATGAGCGATTTATCCCAGTTCTTTTGTTCCCATTGAATATACAGGAAAACTGATATCGCCAAAGGAAGGGAAAGTAAGCCAGAACCCCACCATTCTTCACTTTGATCATCTAAACAGACGCCTGCAGGGCACCCTGTCCTGGGCATGTTGTTTAGGGAGGGGATGGTGGCACAGATTTTGTGTAAAGGAAGGTGGTGTGTCTAAGGTGCTGGGACAAGATCCCTAAGTGTTGGGTACAGGCCTCTAGGATAACACAGCCAGTGCCCTGCATCCAGGTTCCGCACTCCCGCCCCTCACCCCCCAAGGCCAAGCATGCTGCTGGCTCCTGCCTAGCAGAGAGCCGCCCACGACCACACTTATTATAGTCTCAGGCTGTGTCAGGATGGTGGGATGCCAAATCAGGGGCCTGCTGAAAGTGCAGGCCAGGGGTCTCTCCGGCTGTGGAGAGCGCCTGGCTACCCTTTCTCTTCCCCAGGAGGCTTGTGGCCTGCCAAACCCCTTCACCCTCTCACAGTGTTGGGTTGGACAGCAAGCGCCATGAGCTCCAGGGTCCCCAGTGGGGTGGGGGACAGAGCAGACAGACGTTTTCCATTCTCTGCCTCCCCTCTCTTTAACCCCCCAAAAGTATTCCACCCCACAAACCTCAGGAGACCGCGTGGGAACTCAGGAGATGCAGACTCCCTGTCCAGCTGCCTCAGCTGGGGTGGGAGGGGGGAGCTAAGCCCCGCCCCAGCCCCCAGTAAGGGCACCTGAGGTGTGAGGTTGGTACCTCCACTAGCCTAACATTTTCTTCTGGTGGGTTCCCCACCCACCACACAGGAGGAGAGATCTCTCCTCCCTGCTTATTCCCGCTGTTTCTGAGGTACTCTTGGAGCCGCAGTTGCTATGGAGACCGGATGCATTTTGGGATGGGGTGTGTGAGTGTGTGTGTGTGCTGTCAATGGGTAGACATATCCTTTCTCCCTCTCCCTCCACAGGAGCCTTTGACTCGCCCAGGCCTAGGCTTTCAGAGTCCCCAGTTTTGTTTTGTTTTTCTCCCTCTACCCCTCCCGTTCTTCCTATCCTGCTAGATTTCAGCCTGTGCTCATCCCAGGGGACCACTTTTCAAGTTCACTCCGGGAGAGTCAGGCTCCAGTGGTGCCCCGTCGTGTATGACTTGTGTGTGTGTGTGTGTGTGTGTGTGTGTGTGTGTGTGTTGGGAAGAGAACCCGTCCAAGGACTGAAGGAGGGAGACACGGGGTACTGGGAAAGGGAGTTCAAGGACCCCCACTTTCCCACTTCAGCTGCCGCAGAATTGACAGTGACCCCCGAGTTTGCCCCGTTTTCCCTTCAGTCTGTCCACTCACATGTCGATTCTTCACCCTTGTCCCTAAAGGCCCCATTCACAGGGACACTCCCCATCCCCGATGGGAAAGAGGAGGGGGCTAGGTTGTTGGAGTAGGTGAGTCCAAATCCCAGCAAATCCAGCCCAGGATTTGGGGAGGGGAATCCAGTCCTGGGTTTTGCGCCGCCCTCGCCGACAGCCGTGCTGGTGGAAAGGAGGTGGTGGGGGGGGGGCAGATAGGGTTGGGGGGGGTGGGGGGCCGCCTCCTCAATGTGAGGGGAGCGCCCGGACACAGCGAGCATCCCGACTGAGCCGAGCCCCGGCGAGCCCCCCGACTCTTTACCCGGATTTCACGCCCCTCCCCTCCCAGACCCCGGACCCGTGGGTTCCCACCGCCCTCCCGCTCCGCTCCTTCCTCCCCCGCTGCCGCCTGTACCTCCATCTCCAGCATCCTCCCTGCGCCCTGCGAATCCCCCGCACGGCCAGCCCCACTCTCTGCCCACCCTCCTCGGGACCCCTTCTCCGACCCCATCCGCGGCCGCGGTCTCAGGGGCCTCCCTCCCTCCTTCATCGTCGCCTCCCCCGCACCGGCTCCTCTTCTCTCCCAGCCTCCGTCTCCCCCTTTCCGTCCCCTGTCCCTCCCTCTTCCCCATTTGCCCCCACGACTGTCCTCCCCGCCCTCCTTCGCCCATCTCTGCGCCCCCACCCAGGCCGGGGTCCACTGCCGGGCGCGCCTCCTTGGAGCAGCACCAAGGTCCCGGGGCACCAAGGGGGTGGGGGCGCAGGGCGGGGAGCATGGGGAGGGGGCGCCCCATGTGATGGGAGGGGGGCGCAAGCGGAGGCGGCGGAGGCGGCGGCGACAGGGGAGCCGGGCCAGGGGCTCAGCGGGGTCCGGGGGCTGGGGGCAGCTAGCAGGGCGGCCCCATGGCTGGGCCCCCCTGAAGCAATCCGGGGGAGTCCCCTCTCCTCCCCAGCTCGGGGGTCTCGGGGCCCCATGAGCCGGGGCGCGGGCGCGCTTCAGCGCCGGACAACGACCTACCTCATCTCGCTGACACTGGTCAAGCTCGAGTCGGTGCCCCCGCCGCCGCCTTCCCCGTCGGCAGCCGCCGCGTCCGGCGTCCCCGGGGCCAGGGGCGCGGAGAGCGGGGATCCTGGCAGCCCCCGAGGCTCGGAGGAGCCGGGCAAGAAGCGGCACGAGCGTCTCTTCCACCGGCAGGATGCGCTGTGGATCAGCACGAGCAGCGCGGGCGCCGGGGGCGCGGAGCCCCCCAGCCTGTCCCCGGCTCCCGCCAGTCCGGCCCGCCCGGTGTCCCCGGCTCCTGGCCGCCGCCTCTCCCTCTGGGCCGCCCCCCCAGGGCCTCCCCTCTCCGGAGGGCTGAGCCCCGACCCCAAACCTGGGGGCGCCCCCACCTCCTCCCGGCGCCCCCTGCTCAGCAGCCCCAGCTGGGGGGGCCCGGAGCCTGAAGGCCGTGCGGGGGGCGGCGTTCCGGGCTCGTCCTCCCCACACCCGGGCACCGGGAGCCGGAGGCTCAAGGTGGCGCCTCCTCCGCCGGCTCCCAAGCCTTGCAAGACCGTGACCACGAGTGGCGCCAAAGCCGGAGGGGGCAAGGGCGCGGGCAGCCGCCTGTCATGGCCCGAAAGCGAGGGCAAGCCCAGGGTCAAGGGGTCAAAGAGCAGCGCGGGAACTGGAGCCTCTGCCCCCACCGCGTCTGCCAGCGCCGCCGGAGGAGGGGGCGCTGCCGCCGCGACCTCTGGTGGGGTCGGGGTTGGCCCAGGAGCCCGCTCAAAGCTGTCTCCTCGGAAAGGCAAGAGTAAGACCCTGGACAACAGCGATTTGCACCCGGGACCACCCGCCGGCTCTCCTCCGCCGCTCACAGTCCCAGCAACTCCAGCTGCAGCCGCTGCCGCCTCCTCCGGGCAGCTCCCCGGGCCTGCACCTCCCATCACTCTGGAACCTCCAGCTCCGGGGCTGAAACGGGGCCGGGAGGGGGGCCGAGCATCCACGCGTGACCGAAAAATGCTCAAGTTTATCAGCGGCATCTTTACCAAGAGCACAGGGGGACCACCTGGCTCCGGGCCCCCTCCCTCAACCCCGAGCCTGTCTTCCGGCAGTGGGTCCCGGGAGCTACTGGGCGCAGAGCTCCGCGCCTCCCCTAGTGAGTAGGGTCGGGGCCTATAACCAGGGAAGGGAGGGGACCTGGTCAGCCTGAGGGGGGAGAGCTGGGGAGGGGGACCAAGATGGAGCCAGGAAAGCTTCTCTTGTGGGTGGAGGTGTGAATCGGTCGAGATCAGGGGCGAAAAGTGGAAGGCCCTGAAGGGTGGCGAGAAGTCACCCCAACTGCGGCCTGGGCCAGAAACCAGTTGGCCTGGCAGACACTCAGAGCCCCAGGCCATTCTGGGGGGTGAACGCCCGGGCGGCAGGGAGGAATTTGTAGGCAATTGCTTTCAGAGGATTGCACTGATAGTCAGGACACGGAGACAGGACTTTGGGACATTGGCGGGGCGGGGGCGGGGGCGGGGGGTGGGTGGTGTGTGTGTGTGTTGCGAAGGCAGGCCTCAGTTACCCCTGGAGGTATGGCAGGACTGTGCAATGCAAGCAGCTCCGGGCTGGGGGGCCGTCCTGCCCAGGGCCGGTGGCGGGCTAGGGGGGGCCTGCTCTTTGGGTGCGGAGTGGTGGGGGCTGGAGCGTGCCGAATATTCCCATGTAAAGTGGAAGGGGGTGGATAGGAAGCCTCACTTCCCCACGGCCCACCTCCGCCCCTGAGCTGCGCTGAGACAAGCGGCGGGGGGGGGGGGGGGCGGCGCTGGCCCCGAGTGAGTGAGTCAGGGGGTGGAACTGTCGCAAAGGCAATTTTTACCCCTGGAGCCTTGGAAAGGGGTATGGGGAAGGATTTGGTCCTGGCCGCGCCCCCTCTCCCCTCCCCCCCCCCCGTCATTTTTTTTTCCTGGAGGAGAGAGGCGGAGGACTCAGTTGGTTCGGCTCGCACTCCCGGGAGAGGAGGCGGGTCCCGGGGCGGAGGCGGCCCCCAGGGTTTGGCTCCCGAGCGGGTGGGAGCAGATGGCTCGGGATCCCAGAGTTCCCGCTGCAGCTGCGGCGCCCCGGGAACGTCCGGCCGGTGTCAGGCGCGGGGGCTGCACCCGGAGGGCGGAAGGAGCATCGTTCTCGCCGCCACACCCCCATACCCGCAGCATCTCCGGCTGGGGAGTGAAGTCCTGCCTCGCAGTTCGTGTGGCGCGTGTGGGAGGGAAGCGGAGGAAAATCCAAACTCCATCCTTGGGACTGGGGGGACCGCGCAGGGCCACCGTGGTGCAGTTGACCTTGAAAAGCAGAGTGAGAGCCATCACCTCAGTTTCTCCCAAGTGCAATGGAGGTTGAGAAGGACTCGCTGGCTTCAATGTCCCGGTCCCCTGCTTCCAGGACCTGCCCTGGGAGTCAGAGGGGACAGGGAGGAGCCCTATGGCTCATCTCCTTCAAGAGGGGAGAACTCAGCCACTGTCAGAGCTCTGGACTGGAGCAAGGACCCACGTTTGGGGATGTGTTTTAAGGGAGATGCCTACTGAAGTATTTTTGTCTGGCTGGCTTTGTTGCTTAGCAACCACTGAGCGGCAGCAACAGCTGTGGGAAGAGAGGCTGGGCAGGGAGGACTGGGGACCTCTCACCCTGAAGCCTATCCCCTGGACACCCCTCTCCAGTCTAGCCCTGGTCCTGGTGGTCAAGGGGGGCTGTCTTGGGCATGGGCGATGGGGTGAGTGACGACTTCGCCCGGAGCTGCCCTCTCACTGTCCCTCTTCTGTTACAGAGGCAGTGGTCAACAGCCAGGAGTGGACCTTGAGCCGCTCCATCCCCGAACTGCGCCTGGTACGTGTCTCGCTGCTGTCAAGACAACCACCCACCTCTGTGCCCCCAACCCTCCCTCCCACCCTCTCCCTGCTTCTCTGCTGTGTGAGAAGGCAGAAGAGTTCTCCTGGGAGTCTGTTTTCATAGCAGGGGTTTGAACCCGTTCATTCTGGTTCAAGCTTCTTCCTGAAATCTTTCCCAGATGTATTGAATCAGAATAGACATTTTAACAAGATCCCTGCTGAAGGAGAGCCCTGTTTCCTAGCACCATCCTGGGGCTTCAGACATCTTCACAACTCTCTCTTCTCCCTGTGCCTCCTTCCTCTTCCCCTCTTGCCTGTTTGTGCATGGTCCTCTTCCCTCTTTTCGTGGCTTGCATCTCTGCTTTGGTCCTGTATGTTCTGTGCTAGAATTTGGTAAAATTTTCCAACTCATGCTTAGGGCTATAATCTCTCTCTCTCTCTCTCTCTCTCTCTCTCTCTCTCTCTCTCACACACACACACACACACACACACACGTCTAGTAATGTACCTTAAGCAAATCAAAACAACCTGGTCCCGAGTTACTGACATTCTTTGGCTGGCGGTCACTTGGAGTTTGAGATCAATTCTTGCTGCTTTTGTGCACCGACCCCCACCGTCCCACCCCCACTCCCCTCCACTCCACCCCTCCCCCAAGTGTTCTCTCCCGACTGTAGGACCCTTCTTGGATAATTGAACACTCATTTCCTTTGGACTTTCCGGAGTTCAACCCCAGGGTCCTGCCTCCCTGCCTCCTGCTAACGTCTGATCCCGCATCCCCAGGGTGTGCTGGGTGACATGCGCAGTGGGAAGTCATCGCTCATCCACCGCTTCCTAACCGGCTCGTACCAGGTGCTGGAGAAGACAGAGAGTGAGTTCTCAGGAGGCTCCGTAAGCTAAGGGTTGGGATGGGGGATCCGTGACTGGCTAGATTGGTATGACCATCCGCAAAGGCTGCGAATGCGTGACAGTTATGGTTCAGGGAGGAGGAGGAAGTCTGGTGGCCTGTGACCTTTCCAACCCACTGTACAGGTGAGCAGCACAAGAAAGAGATGTTGGTGGACGGACAGACGCATCTGGTGCTGATTCGAGAAGAGGCTGGGGCACCTGATGCCAAGGTGAAGGGCAAAGTCTTGGAGTGGGCAGCCTCGCAGGGATCGGGATGAGCCCAGGGGAAAGGCTCTGGTTCCCCAGAGTCCTGAGGAGGCTCCTCGTCTGACCCTCCGTCTGCTCTCTCGCCCCTGCAAGTTCTCAAGCTGGGCAGATGCTGTTATCTTTGTCTTCAGCCTGGAGGACGAGAACAGTTTTCAGGCGGTGAGCTGTCTCCACGGGCAGCTGAGCTCCCTTCGAGGGGAGGGCCGGGGAGGCCTGGCCCTGGCACTGGTGGGGACACAAGGTGAGTAGAGTCAGGAGAAACCTTGCTTTGAGAAGGAGCCCAGGGAAAGCCCCCGGGAGGGTATTCACCAGCAGGAGGTGGGGGGGGGAGGAGTGCACATAGCCCCGCCCTCTGATTCCAGCAACCCTTCAGAGGGAGCTGATCTGCAAAGGAGAGAGTCATTATGCTAAAGGTTCAGAAAGGGGCGCGCTCCAGGGAGACTGGGACAGCTTTAGTAGCGGTCTCTGTTCCTCTCCTGAGATGCCACCAATGTGACGGCCCACCGTTGTCTCCCAATCTCACCGCAGCTTCCCACGTCCCTCTCAATCTCAGGCCTCCCTGTGGGTAGAGGCGGCACACACAGCCAAGCCCTTGACCACCACTGCTCCAGAGAGCCCGGCTCTCTGCTTCCGGAAGGTCACGGTTGTGAAAAGCCTCGCCATTGGTTCTTCCTAGACATACTGTCTGTCACCCCCTGACTCAGGGTCCACCTGGTGGTTCTGAGTCCAGCGTGGTTAGAAAGCCTCTCCCCCGTCCCCTTCTAACGGAGCCTGTCTCAAAATAAAGCGAAAACACAGAGTGTAAGACCTGTCCATCCCCAGAGCCGCGGCTCAGCGGTTCTTGACTCAGCAAGAGCTTTCCCAGGACTCACCTGTGTGGAGTTGGCAGGACTCTGCCCCTCGCTACCCATGCAACAGGTGCCTGCCTCCCACCTGTGGCTTACCTCCTGGCTTCCCGCTGCAGAGCGAGCAACCCACCTGTTACTCTTGAAGACTCAACCTTCCCCCAGGGTCTGCTCACTGCTCAGAGTGCCCTAGTTCTGCGGGGCAGGGTGACAGGGTCATGGTTACTCGGGCCTCAGCCTTCGCAGATGGGTCAGGAAGCGCCACTGACCTTCAGCTCCAGCTTGGGGCAACACACGCAGAGACAGGGTCTAACCCTCACACGTGCCCTCCCCCCAGTGGGCCCAGCCTGAGATGGGAGAGTAAGGGAAAAGAAAGCATGAGAAGTCGGGGTATAGGGAGGCTTGTCCAATCTGCCCCTTTCCTGTTCCCGCAGACAGAATCAGTGCCACCTCCCCTCGGGTGGTGGGAGACGCTCGAGCCAGAGCTCTGTGTGCGGAATTGAAACGCTGCAGTTACTACGAGACGTGTGCCACCTACGGGCTCCATGTGGACCGGGTCTTCCAGGAGGGTGAGCATGCTGGCCCTTCGTGTGGGGACCTAAGGACCAGGATTCCGTGAGTGTCAGGAAGCTAGTGTGCCCAAGCAGAAGAAGGAATGAGGGAAAGTCAAAGAAGGCTTGTAGAACAGTGTCTCGGGCTGAGCCCTGGTGGCGTAGTGGTTGTGCGCCGGACTGCGGCCCACTGGGATGGAAGTTCAATTCCCAGCAGTGGGGCTGGGCCTCCTACTCCCACCACCGGAGAGCAGTGATGCTCCCCCCCCCCCCAAAAAAAAAAAAAAAAAAAAAGAACAGTGTCTCGGTCTCCCTGGGCTCGAGGAGTGGGTGCAACCACGTGGGGCACAGAGGGGCCATCACCAGCTGGGGCTTCCAAGGGTGGCCTACGGTGTCCTCCCTGTCGTTCACGCCTCTCTTCGCTCTGCTCAGTGGCCCAGAAGGTGGTGACTTTACGAAAACAACAACAGCTCCTGGCTGCCTGCAAGTCTCTCCCCAGCTCTCCGAGTCACTCCGCTGCGTCCACTCCTGTAGCCGGGCAGGTGAGTTGGGGCTTCGGAGCCTATAGAGGGACTGGAAAGATGCACAGGAGAAGGGACCGAGGACCCAAGGGCACCAAATGATGGGATGACCAGAAGAGGCAGGGATGTTCTCTGGAGAAAAGGGATCCGGTGGCCTCAGACCAGTCATTTAACTCCCCCAGGTTATCGGGAAGGTTGCATGACCTGAGATTGCCCTTAGGTGTCACCGGGCTGGTTCTGATGCATCACGACCCCTGGGTAGCAGAAGGAAGCACCACCCTGTCCTGCACCATCCTTCCTCACCGTGATAATGTCCAAGCCCGTGATTGCAGTTCTTCTTTGTCACTGCCCCTCCACTTTACCGAGCGGGAGGGTGTCCTTCTCCAGGGACTGGTGTCTCCTGACCACACGTCCCAAGTATGGGAGATAGAGCCGTGCCATCCTTGCCTCCAAGGAGCATGCAATGATGAATGACATAACACACGGGGGAGGCAGCTTTGTAAGATGCGAAGCCATGGACCCGCGCTGCTGAGGGTCTTTATGAGTCCGTGGTGGTGATGAGATGAAGGACTCTCGGGTGCCTCGTGATCATCTAGCACTGAAGCTTGGAGGAGTGCGGGCACCTCAGACGCTCAGCTGATTCCTTTCTTCATTCCCAGGCTAGTAACGGGGGCCACACCAGTGATTACTCTTCCTCCCTCCCATCTTCACCCAATGTCGGTCACCGGGAGCTCCGTGCGGAGGCAGCGGCGGTGGCTGGATTGAGTACCCCGGGCTCCCTCCACCGGGCCGCCAAGCGCAGGACCAGCCTCTTTGCGGTATGGCACTCGCCGACCCCTGGCTTCCTGTCCCCTGCCCCCTGCTCATCTTCTCTGGCCCCTACAGCCCTCTGTGGGGGCTCTCCTTCATCTCTGGCCCCTGCCTTTCCATCCATGTTTGCCACCCTCTGTCTGACACCAGTAATCATTCCAGAATCGTCGGGGCAGTGACTCAGAGAAGCGGAGCTTGGACAGTCGAGGAGAGACCACGGGGAGCGGGCGAGCCATTCCCATCAAACAGGTGGGCAGCCCGGGGGCTGGGGGCCTGCAGGGGGGCAGCTCTTGAGTCCTTCCGCTGCTTCCACTCTCACCTAGTGGTTCTCAACTTTCCTGATGCCGTGACCCTTTAATACAGTTCCTCAAAAATAAAATTTTATTTATTTTATTTTTTGGGCATCACTGCCCTCTGGTGGTGGGAGTAGGAGGCCCAGCCTTTCCTCATGTGGAGCTGGAATTGAACCTCCATCCCAGTGGGCCGCAGTCCCGTGCACAACCACTACGCCACCGGGGCTCAGCCCCAAAATAAAATTATTTTTGTGGCTACTTCATACCTGTCATTTTGTTACTGTTACTGTTGTGAATTGTGTGACCCCTGAGAAGAGGTCATTTGGCCTGCAAAGGGGAACCACTGCTCTACCCCGCCTTTTCCCATGCTCCAGAGCTTCCTCCTAAAACGCAGCGGCAACTCCTTGAACAAAGAGTGGAAGAAGAAATACGTGACCCTGTCCAGCAACGGCTTCCTACTCTACCACCCGAGCATTAACGTGAGTCGCAGAGACTGGTCGTGAAGGTCCTCCCCGGCTCCGCCAGTCTGCGCCCCTGACAAATGCATCCTTTCTGAGAGGGATGCACGGGTAAAGACACCCGCTGGGCAACATGCAGTCTAGTGGGAGAATGCAGAGGAGGGGTCTCCACCCAGAGGAGACAAGGCTGGCCGGGTCTGGTGGGCCCTACCCCTGGAAGCTCAGCCCCGCCTCCCCTCCCCACCGCCCCAAGAGCTCACAGCTGTCGTTAGGTGCTGTTAGAGTTGCTAGATGCTGTTGTTTGAGTTGGTTCCGACCCTTAGGGACCCCACACATAACAGAAGGAAACACTGCCCGTTCCTGGGCCATTCTCACCCTTTCTCTTCTGCTTGAGCCCATTGGTGTGGCCTTCGTGTCAGTCCACCTCCTTGAGGCTTTCGCCGCCCCTCTGCCCTTTTCAGGAATGGCCGCTTCCTGACAACATGTCCAGAGCACTTGAGACAAAAGCCCAGCCTCCTTGCCTCTAAGGAGCATTCTGGCCATCCTTTTTCTAGGGCAGATGTGTCTCTCCTTTCAGCAATGGCACTTTCGACATACCACCAGCACCGCAATTCAAATGCACCAGTTCTTCTTCGGGGTCTTCCTTCATCCATGTCCAGCGGCTCACAGAGCCCCCTCAATCTCATGTTATTGACTGATTCTCAGACCCACCAAGGACTCCAACCTTCCCTATACCCACTGGCCCCTGTGCCCTTCCAGGACTACATCCACAGTACCCACGGCAAGGAGATGGACTTGCTACGGACGACGGTCAAGGTCCCTGGCAAGCGACCCCCACGGGCCATTTCCGCTTTCGGACCCTCAGCCAGCATCAACGGGCTGGTGAAGGACATGAGCACTGTCCAGATGGGTGACGGCCCTGGTAAGGGGAGGGGTTCATGATGAAGGGTTAGCCGCGGAGCCAGGGCTGGGAAGAGGAAGGGGAGTGGGGCACTGGGCACTGGGGCTAAACAAGCAGGAAGGAGGCTGATCAAGAAGGGACCAGAGCAAGAAGGGATTCTGGAGACAGTGTCCTCCCTGAGCTTTTACCTTCTCCCCTTCTGACAGAAGCTACCACTCCCACCCCAAGCCCGAGCCCGAGCCCCAGTTCTCTTCAGCCACCACCAGACCAGACATCTAAGCACCTGCTGAAACCAGACAGGAATTTGGCCCGAGCCCTCAGCACCGGTCAGTGAGGGGATCCACCCTCTGTCTACAGTCCACCGACTCCAGCTGGGCGGGAAATGAGATGGGGTGGAAGCGTGAGCTGGAATGAATGCATGCTCGAACACACTGAGCACCGATTGGGTAGGAGGAACCGCGAGCCAGACTGCCTGGCCTCCAATCCTGGCTGCCACTGGGGCAAATGACGTGACCACTCCCTGCCTCAGTTTCCTCATCTGTGAACTAGAGATAATGGTAGTCTCTATCTCCCAGGATTGCTTTTTGGGCTTACACCAAGCAGAGCCCGGGGTTGGAATCGAGGGCAACCTGTGAGAGACGAACACAATGACACGGCAGTCTTCCTTTTCTGAGTCTCACAAGTTGCCCGCCTTTGACACGTGCATCCTTTCCACTTTTCTGTCACACAGTTCAGTGGAACATCTTTGCCTTCTCCTTCTCTGACAGGCTTCCTCCTTTCACAGGTTTCAGCTTCTCTGGCTTTACCATATTGGGAAAGATGTGACTCTTTAAATAGGGACACATGTATCCTTTGCTTTAAAATTTTTTCTCTCAAATGCTCACACACACACACACACACACACGCACACATGCACGCACACGCACACACCCCATATACAGCTTTTACATAGCAAGTAGCATCGTTATAAGTAAGCCTCACAATAACCTCATCAGGTCACGATTCTTAGCCCCACTTAAGGGATGAAGCAGTTGAGACTCAGGAGGAGTGGCTTGCTCAGGGTCTCAAGGCCAGTAAGCGGCAGAACAAGGATCCGCGCCAGGATCTGGCTCGAAACCCCTCAGCAGCCCCCTCCCCAGGGTCGGTCAAAGGGCACCGCATGGGTGCCAGAGCTAGTTCAGGGGAGGGGACAGGCTGTCAGGAAATCCGGACAACTGCGGAGGGAGCAACTGAGGCAGCTGTATCCCCTTCTCTAAGACTGTACCCCATCTGGAGACCTGAGCCCCCTGACTCGGGAACCTCCTCCTTCTCCCATGGTGAAGAAGCAGAGGAGGAAGAAATTGACAACACCATCTAAGACAGAAGGCTCTGCTGGGCAGGCTGAAGGTGAGGCCCTGGGGAGGGAGTGTCAGCCCCCCCACCCTGCACTCTCACCCCTAACTCCAGATCCCTGGCCTAGCTCCTGCAGGAGGAGAAGTGTCTGGGCTGAGTGCTTGACTCTCATTGCCACTTTGCTTAGACCTTAAGGAGAAAATGCCCTTCCTCTCCTGCTCCCAGCCCCTGGCTTCCTCACCAGTGGTCCCCAGCTCCCAGTCCTCAAGGACCCCCATCAGTCTCTTACTCTTGCTCCTTCCCGTAATGGCCCCCTAGAGCCTGCCCCTGTCCTCAGCTCCACGGACCGTCCCAGCCTGCCCCATGACCCACTAATCACTCAGCCCTGACCTTGGTATCTTCTATTGATTCTGTTCTTGGATTTTGTGACCCCCCCCAGGCCCCTCCTCCCAATAACTGTCAGTGATCACCAAACCCCTCTCCCCCCAAGCCCGTGACCAGTGAGATCCTCCTTTCTGCCTCGAGTGAGCCCCAAGAACCCAGTGTCTCCCTATGCACCCCAGGCCCCCTTCCTCCCAAGCCTGGGACCTTCCCCAGACTCTCTCCAATCTGACCCTCCCTGTCCTTACTGGAGACCTGGGTCCTCACTGGTCCTGATGAGCCCTCCCCACCAGCCCTGCTCTCTGCTGGGTCCTCAGGCCCAGCTTCTAGATCTGCCTGCTCTCATGGCTCTTGGCTTCGCTCCACTCTGCTCTGGGGCCACTGACTTTCATTCTGCTTTGTCTCCCCATCTGTCGTCTGTCCTGTTCTGTCTCTGGTACTCTCTGCCTACTGTCTCGTCATGTCCCCTCCCCGTCTCTGTCTCTTCTGCCTCTCTTTTTCTCCTCCTTCCTCTCTCTCTCTCTCTCTCTCTCTCTCTCTCTCTCTCTCTCTCTTTGGTCCTTCACCTTACCTCTATCTCCTTCGCTTCGGGAAACCAGCCAAGCGCAAAATGTGGAAACTAAAATCCTTTGGTAGTTTAAGAAATATTTATAAAGCAGGTAACAAGGGGGAAGCCGGGAGGGGTGCTCAGCTGGGGTGCAGAGGGGTGGGGGGCCCCTGCCTCCCCTGCATGTGCTCGGGGGCTTCCTGCTCTCCCCCACCCTCTGCTTCCCCTACCCAACCCCAGGGGCTAGGGATGGATGGACATCAGGGAGGAAGGGTTTGGGGAAGTTAGTCTCACCTGCAAATGCTGTCCTTCATGACTCTGTCCTGTGTGCCACCCCTCCTCCCAGAGGAAAACTTTGAGTTCCTGATTGTGTCCAGCACTGGCCAGACATGGCACTTTGAGGCAGCCAGTTTTGAGGAGCGGGACGCCTGGGTCCAGGCCATTGAGAGCCAGATCCTCGCCAGCCTGCAATGCTGTGAGAGCAGCAAAGTCAAGGTGAGCGGTTGG